>VDFB02028186.1:44353-82115 GCA_007258455.2 Sequoia sempervirens
TTAAGTTTACGTATAAAGAGGAAATGGATGTAGAATTCGTTATAGTGATTTCCAAAGATATTGAAACCTGTTGAAACATGTCATGTTTTGAGGTGACTTTGACAAAAGTATATGCTTACATGACTCAATAAAGACTTGTAAATTTGAATTTTATTTCATAGTCATTCTTGATTATAAATTTTACATGGTTGTAATCTATTCATTGGTGACATAATCAAATTGGTGACTCCATGTTGGGTGCATGCAAGGGTATTTTACTTGTGAATGATTTTTCCTTTAAAATTCTACACTATTATGTATGTAGTGAATAAATTTGGTGAAGTATTGACAATTCATACTTTAGTTTTCATTTGTTTCAATATGCACTTGTTCAATATCTGAAATATATAATTTTCTTGGGCTTTCTTTTTTCTTCATTAGTTTTTTGCATTTTATTTATTTAAATTCATGATAAATCATACTTAATTGCTATAATTTGTGAAGTGTTTGGTAAAATAATTTTCATTTCCAAGAAATGAGTGTTACATATTTGTAAGTGCCTTTGTGAAAATAATAAGTAACAACAAACCTTGAGTGAACCAAGTCTAGTGAAGACCTAACGTTTCTAAGCCTTGGGATTATTAATTCTTAAGTGAATTATTGGTCTTTCAAGAAAAATAGGTTTTGTTACAAAATTCTATCTATGTCTAGTGTGTAACACCATCATCACTATGTCTTATGTGTCAGTAACATTATCTACAATAGTTTCTTTGAGACACACCCTTTGTTTCATACACTTCATGGCATAACCAATTTTATAAAACATTTTTCAATAAATAAGTTTCAAACATAGAATTTTTACAAACACAATGAATGAAATTTGTTTTATTGTCAAAATTGAGTAAGGCTTCGATAACAATTTTTTTACCAACACATCAATAATTAAAGGTTTTGAAATAGTAACAACTCCTGATACTATAATTGGGAAAAAAAGAGCACAGTCATGACACATAAAATTGGGAAGAGACAAAAAAAAAGATGAAATCAAAGTATTCTATAATGCTTAGGAAATTCTAGATTAAAAGTTTTTTTGAGCTTGTCATTGCAAGTATTCTAGAAAGCTTAGGTAATTCCATAATTTATTCTATTGATTTTTGTTAGAATTAGATAATTTAAATGACCAAATTTAAAAATGTAATGCACATATTAATGCTCTTAAAAATTATCCATATATTTCCATAGTACAAAATAGAATATAGATACACAAACCCATACATTCACAACATCATAATAGCATAACAATATCAATGCAATCATAAGACAAATTTAGACAAACAAAATCTAATTCAATTTTCATGGAGAAGCCTTTCAAATCTGAAATCTTAAATATAACTTATTTTCCGGAGGCTAAAATATTATAAATGCAAGTTAAACTTAGCAACAATCCATGACTAAATGTAAGTAAGATTTTTATTGAAGATTATCATGTTGACTTAAAAATTATTCATAATTTTTAGTATCATATGAAATAAATGCTATATCTGATTATATCAAAAATTTGGTCTCTTTTAAAGATAGAAATTGGTCCCTTAAAATTCATGTGCATGTCTATTTCCAAAGTACATGTAGATAGAGATAATTATGTAAACAGTATAAGAACTTGGACAACTTGTACAATTTTCAAAACTAGACATCTATACAAAAAGCACAAATACAATTACACTAAGATAAATTATATAATTGCAACACAAATTTGAACCCCAAAGAATGCAAGTCATCCTACTTACATTAACAAAAAACCTAATTCTTTTGCACATTCTTGACCTTGTTCTCCATAATATTTCTCCTTTTCTATAATTTTGAATGAAAAATTCACTATAATCCAATAGTAAGCTACTGGAAGGAAAACTTCTTGTTAAATGCTTAATGATTTGTTCACTAATTGTGTCAATAATTTTTTTTTCATATATATGTATGTCATATGTACAAGAGATGAAAAAGCATGGGTAACAACTTGGCCAGTACATAGAATTAAGTTTATCAAATCAATTTGATCATAATTGTTGAGAACGTTGATAAACCAAGTCCATGTATCCACTTCGATATCAAGTTGTGCATTCAAGAAATTTCCTTTTACAAAATGAAGACCCTATCCAAACCAATAGGACTGGTCATTGGAAAAGCTTAGCAGTATTAATTCTTGACACAAAATATATGACTCTACAAATTTTTCCAATTTCACTTGGTGCTTAATTGAAATCAACAACATTCTATATACACAAAAAAATAAACTAGTCAAATTCCTTTTACTATATATATTTTTCATAATCTTACAAAATGTAATTGAAGTTCAATGCAAAAAAACCAAATATATATTCAATTACCTTTTCATTTTGCTTCAGTTATAAAGACCATTGTTGTTTGTTTTCCCATTAGATATTACCTCACTATAGAGCCAACATAGATTTGTATCATTAGCTACAATTTCCTTTGCATAAGAAAAATGAGATAAACCAAAAAAATATGTTTAAACTAAACAAAAATTATCATTAAATAGCTCATATATCTAGTAACATCCCACATATGTAGCAACACATGTCCATGAATTTCTTTCACACATCGTACTAACATGCAAGGAATCTCAACATACTATAAACTCTACTTGCTGAGACTATGCATATTTACATCTTCAGTACATGTTTTCTGTTATCAAATTTCATGATAACTTATAAGTCTCTAATCTTTGCATATAATCAAGTTAAGTGCAATAAATGTTGTATTGGTAAAGTGTATCAACGTGTACAGTACCTATTCCTTCTACACACTTTATAAACAACATCAAAATCATGTCATTTCTACATACAACTACAAACTTTGGTAATATAAATTACACGGTAATCTATAAACTAATGATTTATGGATACAATCAAGCTAATTTTTATTGGAAAAATGCATATATTGATAGTAAAAAAATAATGTACAAAAGGCTAATTAATATGAAAATGATGATTTATGGATGCAATCAAGCTAATTACAATGAAAGCCACTTTGGAAAAATAGTAGTGAACATTAAATATAAGTTTAAAACTGTCACCTTCTATTGCCTTGTAAATGAATGACACAATGCACACTTCCACAAGACATTGAGAATATCAAACAAAATAATAGACTTCCAGTAGATATTGAATGCATGTGACAAAATATTATGGTTTGATTATAAATCTTGCAATTAATATTTATAGAGAATGCCACATTTCAAATATTACGTTGGTAAGCATAACTCTATAATGAAAACATGACATATAGGTGGTGATAAAATAAATGAAAGAAACATAAAATGTACATTTTATTTTTGTTTATAGTAGTGATTTTTATTGATTTTTTGAATTGTTTAAATTGCATAGCATCACTATTGGAATCAAGGAACACTAAGAGGGGGGTGAATCAGTGTTCTGCAAAATTTGACTTTATTAATTTGATTTTTAAACCACTTATAACATTGAACCAAAAGAAAGATGCAAGAACACAAGGCAATCAACCACAACACCATAACACAAGGATTTTTACGTGGAAACCCTGCTAGGGGAAAAACCATGGTGGAGGCTAATCCACAATATGAGTATACTCAAAATAAGTGTTTACAAATGGGGAATGTACATGCATTCAGGCACACTGCCTAGAGCTCACCGCTCAAATACAAAAGGCTTACTGCCCAAAAGAAGACTCATTCTCTTACAGTCATAGATAGACAACTGGAGTGGATGAACTATGGAATAGCATCTGCTAATGCCTAACTATAGTTCCAGTTAAGCACATTGACAACATTCTTCACATTTTGTCTGATTCTGCTCTTGAAACTCTTTCTACTTTAATTCAAATCACCAATGTTTGTTCCGTGCAAGTGAAACTACGCACAATCAGTCTATACTCCCGACTTTCGCATCTATCACATCACATCACAAAATGATATGAATAATCGATTATATATGTCCACAACCAGAGATTACATCAATTGCATGCCGACTTTAAAAAAATATAAAATATGCACAAACTGTCGTCCCAATCCATAAACAATTATCAATGTGAACCAACCAATGTCGACCAAAACATAGTGAGGACCCAAACAACATGTCTCAAACATGAAACACCTTACACAATTATGCCTCGAAGATCCACAACACACTATACTCACCTAGTTGGCCTTTCTGCACTGTTAGACTGAAAATCAATAAACTAGATCTTCTAACTTGCACACCAATCAATACGAGGCCCGATGATTCAAAGATAAGATAGTTCATACATTGAAAGACCTTCCCTGAGATCCACAACACAAAATGATAACAGGAAATTACATATGAGCCAATGTACACAACTCTGTCGGATACCCTGTTTTAGCTTTGATAGTTAACACATATCTTCAATCTGACTTCCAGTATAAGCAAATACTAAGGTACAGATAGGATTAATGACTAGGGTTGCCATCAATGACAACACAAAATGACTTGTACAGTGTCTCTTGCCAACAATCTCCCCCTTTGACATTGATGGTGACACTTAGTGAAAAATAACTAAGTGTCAGAATTAGAACCAACATGAATACACTGCAATCCTCAAAACTTCAAAAAGAAATTTAATCACAACTCCCCCTGAGATGAATATGACATTTTTCACTATCCAACACTCCCCCTTTGACATCAATGCAAAGACAGGAATCTACATACCAAAAATCATACAAAACTGTATATGTATAGACATGCTTTTCTAACTTACATGCACTTGAATATGTCTGCAAAATTGTTCTCCAACAGGCTTAAACTAGTGTCCCAAACCTCTTTGAGACTCTCCAAAATAGTCATGTGACCACATAACAGGTAGGATTGCATCTTTATTGATTCAATATTTTCCGGATCACTGACATCCATATCATACTGTGCTTCCTTCAATGCACTAAGCATTGTCTCCATTTTGGGACCAATTAGTCCTCTGAGCTCACACACCCTTTCAACAATTTTTTCTTTTTCATGCTTCAAAATTTTAATTTTGTCAAGTAGGAATATGACTTGAATTTCTTGCTTACCCATAGAAACAGTTAGAGGATCAAAGGCTTGAGAAATATTTGCTAAGTGTTTTTCATATTCCTTAATTTTCTTCTTAGCAACCTCAGTGAATTTTGACAAAGATAAGAATGGCTTGTAGATATTTCCACCCTCAGATAATGCACCTTGAATGTTCTTTTCATAGGTAGCTAATAAGGATTGATCATTAGCAATCATATACTTCAGTCTACTCAACCTGTTTGCATCAAATTCTTTCTAGACCTTATCCTCAGCTGACTTCTCAAGAGACTCAAAGTGAGTACTTATAGAGTTGATAAGTTTCTTTAGCTGTCTGGAGGGAGAATCGAATGAGTCCTTGACATGTGTGGGCATGATCCTCTCCAAGATACTAGATGCAAGACTTAGCAACTCACTGTCCTCAATGTGGGATTTCAATATCTCCTCCCTTGCCTTGGTTTGAGAAAATGATGCCACCTTCAGCTTCTAAATAGGAGATAGAGTAGTCAAGTTGATAGGACCTTCAACCAATTCAGGGTCAAATTCCTCTAGTTGTTCTTTCAAAAAATTCTTTACTGCCTTTGCAATGTCTCTTGCTTCCATAGCAACCTCCTTTGCCTCAACCTTCTTTTCTTCAATCATAAATTCTTGCTTGACCTTGGGAATCTCTGACATGTTTTTAGGAGCTTCAGTCTCCATGGAAATTTCAATATCTTGCATATCTAGAGGATTCAGAGTGTCCTCAATTGTCTCATCCTTCACTTCTTCAATATTAGCTCGAACATCTTCATCACAAGTTTCTTCAAATACAATGTTATATTTTTTCTTTAATAGAACTGCATTAAGAATTTTCTCAATGTCTTTTGCTACTTCCTCAGTCTTCCCGATCATAAGCTTATTCACCCTTAATTTTCTCTTAAAATCCTTTTTAGCATCATTGAGGATTTTATTCATTTATTCTATTGATATTACCAGACATAGATCAGAAAGTATGCATTTTCTCATTTGTTCATCTTCAATTCTTGCATTTACTCTCCTCATTTCTAAGACTTCATATAACCCTTTAGGTAACTTTGACATTATTTCTATGAGAGTCATATTGAAAATATTCAAATATTTTATTGTGGCTTCTTCAAGAGTTCTTTGACCGACACTATCAAAAGTGTCATACCATTCAGAAAGTGGTTTGAGATTACCATCATTAATTAAAGCTTTTTCCACTTCCACTATAGTCATACCTTATCTATCAGTTTTCACCTTTTTCTTTGCTTTCTCTTCACCGAAGGGCTTGTCCTTAGAGACTTTTGATGCCTTTTTTCCCTTATTCTTGATTTATCTTACTTCTTCATCTGATTCAATTTCTTCATCATCTTCAATGACAACATAGACTCTTGTGCTTTTATCCTTCTTCCTCTTTCCTTCTCTTCTGGATGTCTAGACTTGAGCTTTTATCGGGCTTGATTTCTTTGTAGGATCAGATGAGGTTGCAGAGCTCCTTGTGGATCTAGTTCTGGCAAAAGATGTTTCCGGACTAGCTGACTCAGTTCTAGCAAGCTCCCCTTCTTTAGCTTGTTTTCTTTTCTTCCTAGCTTCCCTCACTGCTTCCATTGATATGCTGATGCTTTCTACAAAAGATTCAACTTCCTTTCTCACCTTATGAACTATCATAGGCTTCTTCAGTTGTTCATGCACTTGCATATCCTTCTCTTCAAAGGTACCAAACCTTTCTTCCATCAGATCCCAAGGTTTACTCAACAAGTGTTGGGCATACAACTCCAAAATGTGTTCTTCAACCTCATATCCCATAGGCATTATCCAAACTATTCTAGGTTTAGCTGCTTCCATCAAACATTGATCAATGTCAACTATGAAGAAAATAGTATCCTTATATTTTTCCACAATAGATTTAGGATTCCTTTCCCTAGCTTGCATTTCTCTCTGAAAGCTTTTGAAGTAGCCCCAAGTAGCAATTTTCCTTGCTTTGCTATCACCAATTCTATATAAGATGTCTCTGATTTGAACAACTACCGGTCTGTCACCTTCCCATTGCACTTTACCAACTCCCAAAACTTCATTCATGAAGTAGAAGAATAGGCATAACAACAAATTGCCATACTTGAAAGATTTTTTCTTGTCCTTCTTGATTTTACCAAGATTTTCAATTAGTTGGCCCCAAAGTAACTCACATAAGTCATATTCTTCATTTTCCTTGATCATTTGATAAGCTACATAGATTGTAGTACCAAATATAGAGTTATCCTGGCTGGAGTGATAGATTTTATATCCAATAACCATAGAAGCAAATCTTACATTCAACTCAATGATGTCATTGATTGTAATGGCTCTTTTTTTGAAAATGGAACTAGTTGCCTCATTGACTATTTGGTTCTTCATAGCTTTCAATGTGGGCAACCCACCAGATGAATTCAGACCAGTAACAATGCTTATAGCTTCTCTTGTGATCTTGAAGGGCTGATTTAACCACATGAACTCGACATGCACTCAACTTAGTATGTACCAAACCCATTTATTTTCATCAAACACGGGAAACTTCACAATTTTTGTGAAATTCTCCTACATAGTCTTAAATTTAGGCCTTACATAGAGATCTTCTCCCACAATGTGATTTTTTTATAGATTTAACAATTGTGAGCTACCTAACTCAACATTCACAGGAATATATGCCCTAATATCTTTAATGTGCAAAACACCATACAAAACATAAGAAAATGCACCTAATGGTTCTCTCTCAATAGATTAGAATGGATTCCATTTGAATTTTGTGATGCAGAGGCAATGAAGACCCTGGAAACAAATTGACACAACTTCTCTCAAATATGCCACTTTGACATCAATCCCCAAACACACAATAGGGCAACTCAACTACCCAACACAATATGATTACACAAAGAACTATCTCAACATCATTCAGGCATCTACTCAGACCCAATACAATATTCCAATCAGATTCTTCAAGGTTCATTAGGCCAACACCTAGTTTCACTAGACTACCCTGCTCAAAAGGCTACAGGATTAGGCCTGTTTTACAAACAAAGTACCCTTAGACCTTTTTGTTTTCACAAAACCTCCTTATACAGAGTTGTATTATCATACCTAACCTCAGATTTCATGATCTTTACTCAAATTAGAGGCCTCTAAACCGCTGTACAACCAAACCCTCCTTTTCATTACATAAACTAGGGTTTTATTCAAATACAAAACTCTTGGGCTTGTAGAACCTCACAATTGAATCTAACCTCTTATATTTGCTCTGCATTAACTCACAAATTCATCAAAAGGTCATCTCCTTCACATATTTATCAAAACTCCACTTTGGCACCATCATTTACATAGAAGAAACCCTTTTACCAATCCTTAAAACACTAATCCATGACAAAAACATGACTCCATAGCCTGCCCAATCATTAAAACACACAAAAATAACATTAAATAAGTCATCCCACCGAAAGACAAAGCCTTACAGTAGGTGGGATGACTGGGTTTACATTTTCTTCCTCAAACTGTGTTTTTACTGCCCAACAGACAATTTTTAAACAAATTGAGATTTCTTCGCCAAAATCCAATGGAAAACACTCAAATCTATTCTAAATGAAACTTAACACATGATTCTATACAAATATAAGAATTCTAATTTATCACCTTGATTGTACGGGTCGTACAGAAGAGAAAAAGTTCTGGAAATCAAAAAAACTGTGATGTAGCAGCAAATACACGTTGTTTCTCTTATGAAATCCTTCAAAATTCATTGAACAAAAATTTGGTTCAAGCCTTTTATGGCTTTACATACATTTTTTCATCAACATCCAATTGCCTAACTCCGCCTTTTGAAATCCTAACTCCTAATTACCCCTAAAACTGTGTTTTGACAACTTAATTGTGCACTTAATAGCTTTATTGTGCAATCATTGACATTTGGGCTTTTATGACCTCCAATCACCTTAAATTCAATCCCATGACACCAAAAGACCTCACTCTTGCCCACATACCTACAAATTCTAATGTTTTTGCCTCCAAGACTTATAATTTCAAATTTGATACATGAGTGCACATGTGCACATTTGACCATCAAAACTCCAAAACCCCTAAATATATGAAAGAGTGGTCTTTTTAGACCTTATTTTCAATACCTACAAAGATAAAACATTTGAAACTTCAAGATTCACCTGAAGTCCTTCAGGACAGACTACTACCAAAATGAACTTTGTAACATGGTTGTAGGTGCCCCTGCACCATTTTGGGCAGGGTCTTTCCTTAATATCAACGACTAATGGAGTGACCATTTTCAAAAATCTCAATTTCACAAGTTTTGCAGATAAATACCTTTCACCAGATTAGGGTTTGTTCGTTGAATCACCTTTAGACTTGTACCTCACCAAAATTCACTTGCAGATCTCTCCAAACTTCTTCTCAAAATGCAATGTGATGAATGAGGAATAGAAGTAACCTTTTATCATTTGCACACCTAACTTTTTATTGCAATAAATGTTTTTTCCCTAGGTCTTCTTGATACCCTATTTTCATAGTTTGTGAAAGAAAATTATTCTGTGAACCTTCAATTTTACATAAATTTCCTCCACAAGTGTTCCCAAAACATCTGTAGATCACTAATCGTTGCAATTTGCCACATCCCAGTACCAACTATCAGCAAGGGGGCTAAAGGTTTTCTTGAGAGCTCCCCCTAGGCCAGAGGCCTTAAACTAATTCCTAGAGGAATTTCTAGCACCAAATTCTGGTGTGGATTCATTTCTTGGATCAGAAACACTCTTCTTCACCCATGTCTTCTTCATTTGATTCCTGATCTCATCAGTAGTAACTTTTCCTTTTCCCTTATCATCCTTCTGCATATTTTTCCCTTTGCTTACCAGACCCTTCCTGCTTCTGCAGAGTATTGCAATCTGACCAGATTTATTACAATTAGAGCACACGACATTTTTTTGTCCAGACTAATTATTCCATTGATTTTCTCCTGATTTGCACTGGTTAGCAATATGGCCAAATCTATCGCAGGCATAACATCTGACATCTCTATTGAAAAAGTCATTTGTCATATTTTTGCATTCAATTGACTTATGACCATACTTGTTGCAATTGAAACACTAACCGAAGAATGATGGACCACTTGGATTCATTCTACTTCTACATTGAGTAGCCATATGACTAAATTTATTGCAAACAAAACAATATCCATTGAACTTTTGAGCATTGGGTTGTCTTACTGAATACCTTCTAGCTTTGTTAGTCTGATTTCCTTGCCTAAATTTCCTTTGACCAAATCCAGAGCTTTCTCCTTTCTCATATCCAAGACCTTGCTTGTCACTTCCACTCTTCTAACTTTGAATAAGTTCATCAAGCTTAGCTAAGCTAATCTTGAACTTCTCCTTGTATTTATTTGCAGTAGTAAGTTCATCCCTGAGAATAACAATCTGTCTTTCAAGCTCTTCTTCATTGTTTTTGGATTGTTGCAATTCAAGCTCCAACTGATTGAATCCACCATTAATTCTGCTGCATTCTTCAAATTTTTCTTTCAAGGACTAAGCAAGATTCTCTTCATTCTTCTTTTTCTCTTCAATCTCCTTGGTCATCCTCATCACAATAGATTCCATCTCATGCTTTAGGACAACATTATCTCTAGTGAGCTTTTCACATTCTTCTGTCTTTTCCTTCAAGGCTTGACTTAGGTGATCATCTTCCATGCTTTTACTTTCTTTCTGCTTGAGCTGATCACAAAGATCCTTTCTCTTTTCCCTAGACTTATTGATTTGATCTTTCAATGATTGAATGATTTTCTCAACATTAATGAGGCTTGCTTGCAATTCCTCGACTTCAGATTTGGACCGATCAAGATCATCTAGTGCCACCAAAAGTTGTTGAAGACTATTGAAATCCATTGAATCACCTTCCCGGATCTTCCCCAAGCTATTAAACTTCTTTTAAGGAACTAGGATCTGATACCAATTGTTGGAATCAAGGAACACTGAGAGGGGGGGTGAATCAGTGTTCTACAAAATTTGACTTTATTAACTTGATCTTTAAACCACTTATAGCATTGAACCAAAAGAAAGATGCAAGAACACAAGGAAATCAACCACAACACCATAACACAGGGATTTTTACGTGGAAACCCTGTTAGGGGAAAAACCATGGTGAAGGCTAATCCATAATATGAGTATACTAAAAATAAGTGTTTACAAATGGGGAATGCACATGCATTTAGACACACTACCTAGAGCTCACTACTCAAATACAAAAGGTTTACTGCCCAAAAGAAGACTCACTTTCTTACAATCATAGATAGAAAACTGGAGTGGATGAGCTATGAAATAACATTTGCTAATGCCTAAGTATAGTTCTAGTTAAGCACATTGACAACATTCTTCACATTTTGTCTGATTCTACTCTTGAAACTCTATCTTCTTTAATTCGAATCACCAATATTTGTTTTGCACAAGTGAAAATACACACAATCGATATATACTCCTTTTGACTTTTTCATCATATCGCATCACATCTCAAAATGATATGAATAATCGATTATATATATCTGCAACTAGAGATTACATCAACTGCATGTCGGCTTTAACAAAATATAAAACATGCAAAAACTGTCAGCCCAATCCATAAACAATTATCAATGCAAACCAATCAATGTCAGCCAAAACAAGGACCCAAACAACATGTCTCGAACACGAAACACCTTAAAAAATTACACCTCGAAGATCCACAAAACGCTATACTCACCTAGTCGGTCTTTTTGCACTGTTAGACTAAAAATCAATAAACCGGATCTTCTAACTTGCACACCAATCAATACAAGGCCCGATGATTTAAAGATAAGATAGTTCATACATCAAAAGACCTTCCCTGATATCCACAACACAAAATGATAACAGGAAATTACATATGATCCAATGTACACAACTCTATCAAATGTCCTGGTTTAGCTTTGATAGTTAACATATATCTTCAATCTAACTTTTGATATAAGCAAATATTGAGGTGCAGATAAGATTACTAACTAGGGTTTCCATCAATGACAACACCAAATGACTTGTGCAGTGTCTCTTGCCAACAATCGCAACATTATGTTTTCATTGTTTAACTACAATGATTATCCATTTTCCATCTCATAAGTGGCATAACAATTCTTACTTACTTTAGATTTGTTAATAAAAAAAGAGACATGTCTTAATATGTTTGTGTATATTTTACATAGGTATATTATGTTAAAGGTATATATACTAGTTTATGTTTTCAAACTAGTTCCTTATCCAACCATCAAAATTGTATTTTAAGTTGAGTATATGTAGACACTCAAAAAGTCTCGATCAGTATTACGCATTTGATTATGATTAACTAACATCATTTCTTCCTAAATCACTTCGAACTAACCAATTAATTAAATAATCTTTATTATTTAGTTAATTCATCAATTTCTACTATTAATCAAATAATTAACTTTATTGGATTAATTCACTTTCTTCTGATTAATGTTCATCCTATTTAATTAAAATCAAATCATTTAATTAAATTCCCCTAAGTCTTCTCATTTGATTAAATAAATCAAACTATTTAATTAAATGTCATAAATCCCCTAATCCACTCAAGTTGATTAATTCTAAATTAATTAACTGTAATCACTCCCTAATCCTCATTACCCATTTATCTAGCTTTTAACTTCACCAAAGTTAAATCAACCCATGGTCAACTAACTAAGTTGGACATGAAAATATTTTTTTCTAATTAACTAAATAGTCTATTTTCCTCACAATAGCATATTCCTAGGAATATTCCTCCCAACTACCCCTTCATTCAATTTCCTTTCAAATGGCTTTAAAGCCTTTTACAAACTTATAAATACCTCTTACAAAGGCATTTAATTGCTCTTACATGTCATCTTGTCCCTCTTACACCCTCAACAACATTCTCTTACATCTCAACCATATTCATTCAATTCCCTTACATCCTCTTACACATCCATCTACATGCCTTAACTCTACACATTCTCCTAAATGTACTCCACATCCATCCATTAGCCTTGTGACAAGTGTCACAATCCTATTAGCTCCCCATTTAGTCCCACATTCATCAATTTCACTCTCTTTTCAACCCTGGAATCCTATAAGTATAGGATTTCTCTACACAATATGGATCCACAATCTCATGCAATCTCACTATAATCATTTTCACTCATAGCCATTACTCATTTACACTCATTTTCATTGTTATTTGGAATCAATCTCATACACTTGGAATCAATTTCAACTTGGAGCTTATCAAAGGGATTGAGAAAGGGATACTTTTCACATCAAAGTAGCACCAATCCCCCTATGGGATGGAGGTTTGGTTGATTTAGTTTGATTACATGCTCTTATTTTCTTTTTTTTATGCTTTTATTTCGTGTTTTCATCTTTGTTTGATCAAGAATCTCATAGGGAATGCTTTATTTGTGCTTTCTAACTTGACTAACCTTGTTTGTTTTTCTCTTGTTAGCTAGTTGCAGATAGGCATTCACAGTATATAAAGCTCAATTGGGAATGTCCACTATTTCAACTATCACGTGAAATCTTTGCTATTGTGGAGGATTTGTTCATGACTACATATATTCATTTGAATACTTGATACTCAAAAGTCTTTTCTTTACCCTAGGCCATCAAATTTTTGAATAAAGAAATATTTTATTATAGAAATTTGAGTTGTAAGTGAACTATAAATTAAGATTTCAACATGAACATTGTGACAAATTTCTTGTATTGTTTCATACCTATTGGAATTCTCACTACACCAGGAATTTCCTTCATTAGAGAAAGTATGGTTTGTAGAATCGAAAAGGTAGATATAACTATTGGAAAATTCGCTTGTCATTGAGGAGATTGTTGGCAACATGAGCATGATGATGTGAAGAGATTGTTGAGTGGGGAGATTGATGAATATTGATGAGCATGACAGTATATGGTGTTTTCATTAATGGAAACCCATGACATAGATGCAAAAGGGTTGGTTTGAAGAAGACCAAGTGGTTTGGATAATTGCCTAAGTCCCAGAGTGCAGTTTCAGTATTCAGTAAACCAGTTTTGTAGTCTGCTTTGCTCCTCTATGAATGTTAGAGTTGCTCTAGTGTTGACAGCGTATTGGCTCTAGAAATGGTAGAGTTGCAGTGACAGAGTGTATGTTGGAATGCTCCGCATACCACCTTAGATGAATATTATGTTATGCAGATTTGAGGAAGTGTTTATAGATGTTAGAGGTGTGTACATTCCAAGTGGCAAGTGTTTTGGCTGTCCGTATGTCAAGGTGCAGATGAACAATTGGTTCATTTAGATATTACTTCACCAGTTTTGCTATCCAAGCCGACCTAAGTATTTTGGGGTTGTGTAGAGTTAAATTGTGTATGGAGGGGTATCATAAGAGTGATTATGAGTCATGCCAACCTATTTTGATGGTGTACACATTTTGGTTTATTTCTGAAGGCATGCGTGTTGGTGTTTTTAGTCAATAGATTATGTGGTGCACGGTACACATAATTAAGCAGACCTAATTGATGTTTTGGGTTGTTGTGGTATATATATAAGGTTGATTCATTATACAAGTGGAGTGAATAGAGTGTGTAGAGTGTGTGTGCAAGACATGATGTAGAGAAGTGTGAGTTATAGTTGTGGTGAAGTATGAAGTGTGTTAAGTAATTTTTTTGAGCTTCAGTGGAATTGTATCTTCAACATAGATCAAATGCATTGTTAACAATTCATATTTGGTAGTGAGCCACCCTTTCTTCTATCTCTTTCTATTCTGGGTAGTGAGCCCTTTGGTAGTGAGCCGTCGACAGTGAGTCTTTCTTTTTTTTGGACAATGAATCCTTGGACAGTGATTCCACCTTTTGTATTAAACATTGTAGCTGGTTATAATATATTGTGAGCTAATCCTGACCACGTGGTTTTTTCATTTTTACGTTTTCCATGTAAATCTGAGGTTCTTGTGTTCTTTGATGTGATGCATTTTTTCTATGTTCCTTTCCATTACTGCAAATTTAATGTGATGCAATAAATGAATGTTTAAAGTTGATGAAGTTAATGAATTCCAAAGAATACCAATTCACCCCCTCTCAATATTATGAGTGTTCAACAATAACTTATTAGGTTAAAAAAGAAAAAGTGCACTTTGCTCTAGTCCTTCCAACATATCCTAAACCAAGGTCAAAATCTAACATGTTTTGATGTGGCTTCAACTCACTTAGTGCAGTTTTAAAGTGAGCTTTGGAAAAATTTCTATTTCAACTTGTTGGACACGTGATCTTCACTTTCCATATGAAAAATCTTAAGGTACAAAAATGGAATATTGACACAAAATTCTGTCAATGACATTTGAGTCTAGTTCTTGCAAAAACATTTAGTTGCAAAGACAAGTTTCACAAAAGCCATTTGCAAAGCTAAATATTCGACGGATGAAGTTTTAGCACAAACCCATACAATAGTTCAAAGTGGACACAAGAAATTCACATGGATGGTTGGAACATGGAGATCTGGATGGGTGAAAAATCAACTTGCATCTAAATCTATTATATTGAAACATTAGATTTTTGTTGGTTCACTTAGCCTTTGGTATATATCTTGATATAGTCTTACTTAATCAATGCTTATGCCCACATAATAAATGCGCACCTACTACTATGTAGGATTTCAATGGGTAAAATTTTGTGAGGAATGGAGATGTATAAAAGTACATATATTCCATGATTCCATGGAAATACCATTAGGAACCAAATTTAGGGCCCAACAAAGGACAATTAAGATAGCAATTACTAACAGATAATCGAGGTAGGTGATCGTGCAGAAACAGTCATTGGCAAAACTCAATGAAAGGAAGTGACAATTGTAGAAGGATTCCAATTCAATCAAAACTTCCATTCAGCCCAGAGAAAATTCAGGTATGCATACTCGTAAATATATGCAATCTTATGAATGAATTGAAGCATTATGCACTAGTAGCAGATCGAAGTTTTAAATACCATAAGAAATAAAGTATATCTATCTTTTTTCCCTATTAGAGTTAGACACAATGAAATGTATGCCATTATTTGAAACACCCATAACGTTGAAAAAAAAGAAACGGTAACATTTCATAATGATAACTATTGCATACTCTTGCAAGACCAATGACTAAAAGATTTAGAAAAATGAAAAAAGAGTTCAAAGGAATGACATTGCCCTATCAAATTAAGGCAAGTTATGGTGAAATAACAGACACAAACTTTGGATTTTAAAATATAGTGGACTTAAAAGATTGAACAGTTCAGAAAAAACTAAGTGGGCTGAAAAAATATGTTGGATATCCCTTTCTAAAATTGAGAGCTCATAATTGGAGACGAGTTGTATTGGAAGCATTTGATGAATATGCTAAGAGGATAATTAATATCAAATGGTTGAAAATTCCATACAAATCATTGTCAAAGTTACCTAAAATGATATACATAAGCAATTTTATTAAAGAAATTGGTGACATGATAACTTTATTTAGTAGGGTATTGAAATTCCTTATTCTACCATATTCAAGGACCAGATGTATTTGTACATTGAAATAATCCAGTTGGGACAGGAAATTTTTCATTGGCCTAGGTTCATCAGTGATAGCTTGTATGTTCAAATTATCAATTTCCAATAGCAGAAGATTTTTTATATGACATGTTTTTTGGTTTATGCATATGGCAAATTCACCACCAGCAATTTATCGATGGAAAATTCACCGCCATGGAAAATTCACTGATGGAAAATTCACCGCCAGCAATTGAAAAATTAACCACATTAATATTTTTAATAAAATCAAAGTTTTAGAAATATATATTAAAAAATATTAATGCGGTGTGTGAATTGCTGGTGGTGAATTTTACGTGACAGTGAATTTTCCATTGGTGAATTTTCTGTGGTGGTGAATTACTGACGGTGAATTTTCTGTCTGTGAATTGCCGGCAGTAAATTTTCCTAAAACCGTTTATGCAGTAGCAATCAATGAAACTTTTAATGGTTTAGAGAAGATTGCAGTATTAGGTCTTGGTCTAGGAAAATTATTTAATATATGAGAATTATCCTCAGCTGGAAGCACATAAATCTATGGATAATTACAAGAGATTGAATAATTATTTTTCAATATGGCTAATGCAACCCATGGAAGGAGATAATACTAAAAGATTGTCTCTTGAATCACAAGCAACAATTGTCGAGAGAGGAAGTAGGTTCATACAGTTTATCAATTTTTCCTACTTAAGAATGGAAGGTTTCAGTGGGAAACCTTATAAATTGCCTAGACATCCCACGAATAAAATAATTTTTTTTCTAGAGTATGAGAGGCAAATAATTGAGTCCCATAACTTATTGGAGTTCAAGAACAAATCTGGTATTCAATTTCATATTAGAATTGGTTGGTATAAGTGTGATAGTCTCAATTGTTCCAAAGCTTCATATGTAATAGAGTTATAGAAGCATACCATGCAAGTGTTTAAACTAGCTCGAAAAAACTATGATCCATTTGGAAAAATGGAGAATAAGGTATCATAAAGTATGAGGCATCAACCTCATATTGAGGACTTCTGGATGAATTATTCAGATGAGCATGAACTAAGTAAAATAAGTTATATAGACTTACTTTGTAGAAAATTAGAACTTTGGGAACCCATGTAGTTCCACTGGAGATGGAGGAAGATGAATGTACTTTAGATTTTGAGTATGAATAGTATAAGATCTATGATGACCCTATTGTATATTTGAAATGGAGAGAAGCCAAAGTGGATAATTTGGAGATGATAACACATGGAGTGTTCAAAAACATTAGTTTATGGATCAAACATTGGAAAAGGGAACTGGAGTCAACAGGTACCACGCCAACTTATGCTAAAGATGCAAAATGAAAGGAGAGAAATGATCGTGATTATGATGATTATCTTCTTAAATAAATAAAAATATATAGAGGAGACATTAAAGATGCTGCATCAGAAAATCTTACAGTGAAAGAGAATATAATAGTTATTGAATAGATAGTAATAGGTCATCCAGTTGAAGCTTCTTCCATTCAGTTGCAAAAAAAACCTACAGTGATAAGATATACACCTCAAAAGGTGAGAGACAAAGGAAAAGATAAAGTCATAGAACCTACGAAGATGGGTTCTAACCTTTGCATGACAGGGACATTAAATATTGCACAAAAATGGACAAATATAACTAGTTAAAGAAAACCTACCAAAAGATGAAGGTGCATAAATGCACATGTCAATGGTCCATGTGACATCATAACCTATTGTTGCAGATATTTTGACTGATCAACCACCTCAAATGGATAAAAAGTCTAGAACTCCAAAAGATGAAGGACTAGATCTAGAACAAAGAACACATGAAAATATTATTTTTAGTAGTCAAGTTTTTTAATCTATTGCTTGTGGTGAGAATATTATGCAGAAAAAATTAGAAGAGAAAAGTCTAGAAGGTGAAAGTACAGTAGAGAAAATTCATTACTAAAGCTTGTCAAATGGAGTTAGTAGTTGACATATTGATTCAAAATGTAACAGATGAGTGAAAACAACAAGGAGAAGTGTTCAGAGAAATCGAACAAGAAAAAGTGTATGTAGAAATAGAAATACCTATAGACAAAGCTTTGAAGCAACTTAATAAAGAAACTAAAAAAGATAAGTCTTATAAAAAACAATGCACTATGTTTTACCAAAGAACAAAATGAAGCATCAAATCCAAATTATGTAAATACATGTCACTCTAAAGCACCATTGAATGAAGAAGAACTCATTGAGCAAAGATCGCCTGAAAGAGATTTATAATTCAGTACAGTTACATATACAGATACTCCCTCTTTCCTACTCAGCAAATGCCAACCAAATCACAAATAAAAGTGGTATCTTTGGACTTGAAAAGTATAGCGAGAAAAATTTTAACTCCTAAGATGAGGAAAAAATCAAGAACATTATCTGCATCGAAAAGAGACAATTCAGGATAAAAAAACGGTGCAAGTTGCCACTCCACTTGTAGACAAGGATAAAGAAGATATGACACCATTGGATTATCAACAAACCACTATGGATTTGGGGTGACCAACAAGAGAACAACAAATTAATGAATTGAAAGCCAATGTAGATACCATAGTAATAGGAATGCAAAAAGACATTTTGAAAATACAAGAACTGCAACTTTAGGTAGAGCAATTGTAAGGCTACATTCATTGCACCAATGCAGGATATGAATCAATTGCCAAGTAATCCTATCTTATTTTCCAAAGGTCAAGTACTCATATTGGATAAAATAAAACATGTCGATGGAGTCACATATAAATGGATAAAATCCATGATTGAAACGAGAGAATGAGTAATAAAAGATGGCATCAAAGGCACGACAAAAATTCTAAAGTTGAAAGAGAAAATGACCAGATTGAGGGACAATTTTAGACAAAGGTTAGAACAAAATGAAATCCAATTATCCAAATTGATAAAGTTGTAGAAGGTCAATACCAAAATATTAATAAAGGAAAAGGTCTTAAACTTAGAAACTATAATGAAATTGCAAACTTAGGTAGAACAAATGAAGTTTGAAAAGCAGGTTTACAATGGCAAGAGTAGGAAAAAAAAATATGACAAGATTTTGGATTGGATTTTTGAAGATAATGGTGTTATTTTTAAGTTAACACAATCAATATATGAGGATAATAAGATAGATAACAAGGAAGAGAGAATAAAGATGTTCAAGGCTATCAGTGATAGTGTAATGAAAGTGATGGAAGAATATCAAAAGATAGTTAAAGTCAAAGTGCAGAAGGTAGCTTTAGTTTTGGCAGTATACACTACTATCAAGTAAAAGTGAAAATTAATGTAGGGCTTCCCTTCATAAGAAATAGTTAAAGTTTTGATTGATTTTACTAAATATAGTCAAAAGCAAGAAGATTTGCAAAAGGAAGTTATCATTGACATTAAAGACCATTTGAACCTTAATACTATCTTTTTGAACGAAGAAAAATTAGAAGTGCTCATCAAAAAAATTAAAATGGTTTACCCCTTCTAATCAAGGGGGTTCGAATGAACCACCCCCCTCCTAATGAACCACCCTTTCTAATGAACCCCCTTTTTTCACATTCCCCTCCACCATTTCAAAATTTATGCATTTTTTTGACTATCGAAGCTTGGGAAGGAGGTGCAAATGGAGTCAACTTGATAAACCAAGTTGGATGATTGTAGTGATCGAAACGTGCTTTCCAACAACTATAAATTTAATATATATATTTTTTGTTTTATATTTTATTTTTTAGTTTTACTATACATAGGTTTTTCACCGAACATCAAGTTTGATGAAAAATCATTGTGGAAAAATAGTAAATTTGAGGAATTTTTTTTTGAAAAATATATATCCACTAGGTATCGATGTCCTCGTTCTAACAAAAAAAGAAAATTTCAATTTCAATACATACCAAAAAAGTTATGCGAGCCGAAGTGCAAAAAAATTACAATTTAATTTCAATTTTTTTTTTAAAATATATATATTTAAAATCTACAGACAAAATATCACAAATTATTAGTTTACATCATTTTCAAATTCCTAATAGTTTACCTACTATAAGTGTGAGAAAGTGAAGTTTTCACTGAAAATGTTGATTTCAATGTCAAGTTTGGCCAAAAAGTGTAACCCATTATTGTGGGATGACAATAAAAATGATCAATTTTCTTTCTAATTTTGGTGGTGAAGGAATCTGATCCATTGTTGTTTAAAATATGCAAGTTTGGGATATTAGCATGCCATGGTATGTGTTCTCTTAGTTTTGATTCAGTTTTCTCCCCATCCATATTCAAAATACTGTATCACTCATTAATTGGCTAATTCTAAGTTCTATGGATCTTTGAGTCTTCCTATGTTGTTAATCATACCACTCGAGTTCCTTAAATCCTTCAACACTTAGTCATTTTACCTAAAATTGGACTCCTAAGTCAGTATTGAAACTAATGTCAGGAACCATAAGGTTCTCACAATTGTGTCAGGTTCTGATGAGGTTTTCACAAACCACCTTGGCTCTAACAAAGTATCTTTTTCTTCAATGGAAGTCTTTGAGGTTGGTTCTCAAGCTTCTTTCGAGAACTACCAAGGTTTCTAAAACCTTGCTCTCTCCAAAAAAAGTTCCTCTTCGAGAGGAAAATTGTCAAAAGCATGAACAAAGCAGTACTTTATTTTAGTTTCAAAACTATTGTCGAAAGACGACAAGGTTCTCACAGCCTTGTCAGACTCTAACACCAAATCAGTAACTTCATATTTTTCAATCGAAGAAAGAATGAAAGACTGGTATAGGGGCACCATTGAATTTTTTTTGTCAATCAAGGTTGTTAGTGAGTAGGCTCTTGGTGTGGAGTCATTAAACATTAAATAAGGTTATTTAGACCATTTATTGATGTATTGGGTTATGTTTGAGTCTTGTTAGGTGTTTAGGCAGTTCAAAGTGCAAATATTGCTAAAAATGCAAAAGTTGTCATTTATGCAAAATTGCAAAAAAAAGTTGTAAAAAGGCAGATTTTGGGGAGACCAACAGTTGAGTCATTCAAAAAATAGTTTTAGGCATTGGGACAGTTAGTTTTAGAGGGAAAAAGTTTATATATGATGAAAGAGCATCGATGGAAGGTTGGTCTAAAGATTGAAAGGAAGACAATCAATGAAAATCATTGCTTTTCCTATTATTTATGTGTTTTCTCTGAGTTACCAGCCAATGTACATACTATACATTGATTTTTGTTTTAAAAGCTTTCAAAACTTGTTGTATATATGTGTTAGCTATCATCAAAAGGTGGATTGATAGGATTCTTGTGAAGTTTGTGGTTTCTAAAATCAAATTTTTGTGCATGGTTGAGAATACCCTATTTTAAGGGTTTTGGTGTTTTAAACATGAAAATCACCCCATTCCACCTATTGTGAACACTGTGTTGGTATATGGAGCTTAATCAGACTAAGAGGTTATTTTTTTTCCCACTTTTATTGGCATGGTTTCCCCCCAAATTATTTAATGGGGGTTTTGGGGCAACACCCCCAAGATGGGGTCAAGGGGCAACGCCTAAAGGTTTTGGGTGTTATTTTTCTATTGGCCGATATAAAAAACCCTATTTTGTAACTGACATAAGTCTTGATAAAAGGCTAAGGGTTTGGGTCTCTATGGACATTGTATTGTAGCATTTGCAGTGGTATTGAGTTGCAAGGATTACTAGTTGTAATTGGTTTGATTTACTGGATAATAATATTGGACTCTCTGTTGGTGGACGTAGCCCAAGTTTGGGTGAACCACGTTAAATATTGTCTCTTGTTATTATTTATGTGTTTTTCATTTCTCTGTTTAATCTTTATTTGCATTTAATCGATATCTTCTGCATACAATTCCTAACACATTGTGCCTCGGTGGAATGGGTCCATAAACATTTAGAATTAGGTGTATTCATTCTTGGTGAGTGCAGGGGAGGTTAAATAAGGTGTTGGGCATGATGCCCTAGATGGGAAAATTGAGTTTTCCATGTGAAATTGAGAGGTTTTGGTGTGGTAAAGTATGAAATAGGTTGGGATAGCATTATTTCTTGATTGAGTGAGTATGTGCAGGCCTAATTGGACCTGACTAAGGTGTTGGAAAGGTTGTGTAAGGTTTTGAAGTGAGGTTTTCAATAAAAAACCTTAGGTTATTGGCTAGAAAAGAGGGTTTTTGGTTTAGGTGCCTTGGTAAGTGAGTTTCTAAAACAAATTGGGAAATCTTTGGTTTTAACACCTGTAGGTTGCTGCCCAAATGAATTTAGAGGTTTAGGGAAAGTTTTGAGACAAGGTTCTTTGTAAAACAAACCTAATTGGAGGCCTAGTAAGTGTTGGAATCTTGATTTGATGAAGTTGTTACAAAATAACCTATTGAAGTCTTGTGATATGTTGCTGTGGGCCCTGATGGGTGTTTGAATTGGTGTTGGTCCTGATATGAGAGGACCTCCTCTAAAAGTTGTACCCGATTTACTCAAATTGTAATGCTACAAGGAATTGTGTAGATTTGGTGAGATAGAGAAAATTTGAAGTTTGGTGATTTAATAAGCGGTTGTTTTGTTTGCAATTTAGGGTCTCCCCTGATTGGCATCAAAGACAAGCCTCCAAAATTTGAAGGAAATTTTGCAAGTTGTGACAACTCTTTCAGATTCTGATAGGGTTCTCACAACCTCATCAACTCCCATCACCTAACTCATAACTTCCAATCCCCCGAACACTAGTAGGGTAAATGCAAGAAGATGAATCCACAAAATGTGGAAGTTTTTGCCTTAGAAAAAAATTTGAAATCAGCTTCAACAAAATGAGATCTTGTTTTTTAATAAACGAGATCCCATTTAGGTTCAAGACACCTAGCTAAAAATAGGATCCCATTTAAAAAAAAATAGGATGGACCATTCTAAAACGGGATCCCACTTTTTAAAAAACAGGATCCCATTTTATAAAAAAAATAACTTTTTTATGATTTTAAGAAACAGGATCCCATTTTTAAAAAAGAAGGATCCCGTTTCAAAAAAGCATAATATTTTTCTATGATTTTAAGAAACGAGATCCCGCTTTTTAAAAAATGGGATCCGTTTAAAATCATAAAAATTATGAAACAGGGATCTGTTTGAAAATTTGATTTTTGGTTGAATTTTCTTTGTTTCTCATTCGGAAAAGGCTTGGGGACCAGACCTAGCTTTGGACACAGCTTGACATGAGAGTTGAGGCAACAATGTCACAAGAAATAGTGACTTTAGCATATGTCTAAAGACTTTTTTTGCAAATTTTTTTGACGAAATTAAAACCCATTATAGATGAGACAGTGTAGATTCTAAATATGTATTTTTTTTACAATTGATTTATTTTTTCTATTTTTCAATTATTTTTTGATGAAACTAATCCATAAACTTGAAATATCAGGGTTTTTTACTATTTTAATAACTTTTTATTAAAATGTTTTTTTTTGTAAAACGAATTGCATGAAAACGTACTTCAGACAATTCTTTTCAATTTAAAAAAAATAAAAAAAAGATAAGTTTTATCATATTGTGCGTGACGTACACGACAATTTTTCAAAATGACAAATATGGCTAATAAAAAATTAACAAAAAAAAAAGTAAAAAATTACAAAAAAAATCAAAAACATGCTTCAGTGAGTTACAGTTTTTTTCGCAAAAGCATTTAGAAAAATACGATAATTTAGGTCAAAATATGGATGACGTACACATGCATGGTATGTTAAGAAAAAGTGACTTTTAAACAATGGTTTTTTGAAACGCCTATTGAAAATCAATTTGTAGCATCTGGGTATTAAAATAAATTACATATTTGGAAACTAGACTCCAAGTACTACATTTTATGATTAGTGAATTTTTGAATTTTTTCAAGATTCCATCTCTAAGTGCTTCAAATTTTAAGGTCAAATGCATCAAATTCTGAAAATCAGGGAAAACACCCACTTTTTGGCCAAAAAGTGAACTGAACTTCTTGCTAGCACCCAACAAAGGTAGAAATAAATAAGTGGATAAAGTGGAGACTAATTGAGGTTTTGAAACCTTTGTCAAAATTTGACGAGGTTTCAAGAACCAACCAAAGTTTTGATTCTCTTTTACATAGAAAATTTGAAAGATGGAACCAACCAAAGTTTTGATTCTCTTTTACACAAAAAATTTGAAAAATGGAACCAACAAAGTTACCTACCCTGAATTAATTGCTATTAGACTTGAGTGAGATGAATTAATGCTAATGTATATGAAGGAAATAAGCAATCAAATTCAGTTATTCTACACATTTGCAAACAAGAATTAAGGGTTTCTAGAGCATGAAGAAGAAGAATTATGATGGATAGTTGGGTTGAGGTAAAAGAAGAGTTTCTTTATAGAGCAATTCTCAAGAGATATTCAAGCGGGTAAGTACACTCCCAACAGTATAGTAGCTACTTCCATTACTCATATCAATTTCTTTTCTAAAATCCCCAAAGGCTAAAAATTAAATATCCTAAGCACCACTCTAGCATAAATTTCCTAAAAATAGAGAATTAAAATTTGAGCTAGAATTCACAATAAAGTATAAATATCTAGGATGCGAGCACTTGTCTAGTTTAACCAACACATTATTGGAGATTGGTGATACTAGGCTAGGGTTTTAAACCTTGGTAAATTCTAAGAAAGTGTGAATAAACAAGATAGGGCCTCAATTACTTAGATGTTGGTTGAGAGTGGTTTACTTGAATCAATTGCCTTCCATATAGCCATATAGTGCATAGATCTTTTCCTCGAGTGCATATAAAGCTATGATCCTCATACTAGGGAAATGTGAATTGAGGATGATAACATGTTGATTACTCTGGATAGAGCCACCATCATTGGTTGCGTCAAGTGAGAATTTTTTGCGAACTTTAACTTCACTTTATCATAGGGTCATTTTAATGAAAGGAAAGGATATTATAAAAATATCATTGCTAGGGAGTGGTTTTCTATTCCCAAAAAGGGAAAGTACCAATTACCCAAAAATTTACATAGGTCACATTTTAAAGATGAAATTTCAGACATTACCAAATATTGTATAGATTGAGGGGTAATGTGAATTCCCATGAGTTTGAAGAATGTATGTTTTATTTGTACTAATCATTTATGTTGGACTGCAATACCTAGATTGAGAAACTCTCATCAATGGCAGGATACATGACATCATATCAAGATTTTCCATTAAAAAATATCTCTTTTATACCTTGGCATGCACTAGGCCATGGCCAAGACTTCAACCTGTTGAAGAATTTGATGATCAAATTCAGATATATCACTACTAATTTGATATGAAGTTGGAAAGAAATCACAAATTTAGGAGGTTGAATGATGTATTCACCATAAGGTTAGTTAGAGAATTTCAAGGTAATTTGGGTCAAAGGATTTCTCCTAAATCCATCCAACTGATAAAAAAGTATGGCAACTATTTTATTCAGTTCCAAAGGTTCACCTACATTAGAGTAGGAGGATATGATGGACTATCTTGCAAGTTACCTAAATACGTAGAGGAAAAGTTCATCCTCATTGAAATTTGCAAGAAAGTTGTAGAGGCGAAAAAGATATGTGCTAAAAGGAAGAAGGTTGGCATCCCATTCCCCATTGGTTTGGAGTATTATTCATGCAAATCTCAAATATATAGATTCCCTCAACATTGAGAGGGATATTGTGAAATACAATATTTCTACCTATAATGGCATGAGGTTTCTATTTGATAGGAAGAAATTTGTAAAGGACAATTAGAACCTTGGTTCCGGATTCCATCACATCCCTCATATGTAGGATTATTGGGATGATTGACCTAGTGATTATGAATTCAAGAAGAGAAGTTGGATGAGAATGACTCTGAGATAGATTATTACATTCAAATTAGGCTAGGACATTGATGGCGTTGAAGATGATGAATTTGACTTGGGGGATCCAATCTAAACCAATCATATATATATGTAACCCATGGTGCTAATTGATTGGAGTCTTAGAGAACCCAAGGGTCTTGAGACTAGAGCCACCATAGTCCTAAAAGTACTTAGATATGTCTTGCAAAGAAAAAGGGTGAGGATTCTAAGGCCCAACCCAAAGGAAGGCAAAGGATAGGAGAACAAAATAACCCTAGTTAGGTAGGGACTTCTACATCAACTATAGTGTCACATCCCATGCAACACATAGCTATACCAAGTAGAAGTGGAGATGGGGAAGAGCCTCCAAAGGGAAGAAAGATCCCTAAGAAGACATGTGGCTGATGGTCCACCCAAAGACAGTGGAGTGGAGAATCAAGTAGAGAAAGACATACAAAAAGAAAAGGAAAGAGATAATGAAAAAGAACAAGAAATTGAAATAATGGATGTTTATCCCTCTGAAGCACAACCTAATCTCTCTTGAGATGTGACTAAAAAGAATAAACACAAGGGTAAATCCCTTGTCTCATTTCCTTTCAATTTGCAAAGTGTAGGAAAGACTCCTATTTTAAGGAGAGCAGTTCATTTTTCATCACCAAACTCTTCATCTCAAGCCATTGGTATTACCTTCACTCCTTTGCGGTTGGAGAACACATTACCTAAGAAAATAAAGACAATATCAGTTAGTCTGTTGGATGATAACATAGTGGGTCAATTATTAAAAAGGTTCCCCAATTCTAAGAAACTAAAGACCACCTCAAGGTTAATGGATGACAGTGATTTTGGCCACTTGTTTATAGAAATTGTACACCCCTCTGCATAAAAGGAACCTAAATACTTTATTGCAACTGACTATAATATGACAAAGGTAGATTTGGGCCCCCCAAGAAAGGATGGTGATATTCACAATTTGAAGTGACTACTACAAGGTTAGTTCAGAGGAACAAAAAACGTAAACAAGTTAAAGATGAATTAAATTAGGAAATGGAATTAATCAGAATTCCTAAATTTATTAGTCAATATTTCTCCTCAACCTATTAGTCAATTGAGTTATTCCTTTGATCCTAATTCTATAACTTAGGGAAAGGAATGTTTAGAAAGCTACAGAGAGATATCCATTATGGTAGTGTATAGACATAAAATTGCATCCCTTGCAATTTCACATACATTCTTGCATCTGCTTTAGTGTTCCCTCCCTTAGCATCTTGAGTAGGTTCATTTTATCCCTTGCATCAGCCTTTTTCCCTCTCAGGATGCTCAAAAGCTCGCTTTTCAACAACTACCCTTCATACATCAGCCTTGCATTAAACTTTGTGCCTTTCCCATTCACGTTGTTTTATAGCATGACGTGTCCAAACACTAGTGCGCCGCACAGACATCTACGTGTTGTGCTAGCGTCCTGTGACATTTCAATGTTCAAATGATCATTTTCGTGCATGTTTTCCACTTTTCATCTCCCTTGGTTGGTGGTAATGGCTTGAGATGCCTTGTAACTACATAGGAAGCTTCTTTTCCTTCCTTAAATCCTATCTTTTCACTTCATTTGCAACTCTCTTCTACTTCTAGCTTCACTCCTAACTTCACTCCTAACTTCTCCTCTTCTTCTCCATCTTGGCATTCTTCCATCTTGCTCTTGCTTTCACAACTCTCTTGTTTGTTACAACAACCTTCTACAACACTTTCAAGCCCTCTTGGCTGCTCTCTTCGCAACACTCTCAAGCTCTTACAACACCCTATCCAACACTCTTGGCTCTTGCAGCTCCATTACTCTCTCCATTTGGCTTCCTTAAGCCTTGCATCTTCATCTCCTTCATTTCATTCTTGTGAGCATCCTCGAATTCCACATCCCCGATCTACTACATCTCTACTTCATGATACGGGTTCTCCTCCTTGAGTGGGGATTTCTTTTATCACCTACATTTTTTGATATGAGTTCTCCTCCTCAAACAGGGTTTGCTTTTATCACATCACATTTGCTTATTTCTCTCACTCTCTCTATCTTTTTGGTTGTCCGTGGAGGTGGGAACACCAAAATTGGGGTTTGACTAAGGCAAACCCCTATACAACCCCAACACTTTCTCTCAATCTTATAGACCCGGGTATTGAAGATATCTACTAGTTGGAGGCTTCATTACTTGGGTTTTTGTGAGCATTTTTCTATCTCTTATTCTCTTACTTTATCATTTATTCTTTACTTTGCTTCAATTCTATCACATTTTGTTATTTTCCTATGCTTTAGAAGTTCTCAGAAATCAGAGTAGAAGTAGTCATTTAGCTATATTATATGATAAATTCACTTTCTAGTCCATATGAGAAGCTAGTTCACCGTGTTGTTTTCCGTATCTCGCGCTTCCGTCCTTTGGCCGATAGCTTGTCAATTTTTCTAGAAAATCTTTGTGACTTGCTTGTTTAGATTCTAGAACTCTCGTTGTTTTTCCTTGAGGTAGTTTAGGGAAGTTCTCCCCTTGAGGCTCTTTGAATGAAGAGAACTCATGAGTAGAAAATCCCCCTTCTCTACATTTTGGTGAACTCGACGTGAAGAGGGTATTTTTCTAAAAACTAGGAATGTATTTTCCCCTACTTGTTGGGGTCATAACTTTTGACTCAGTGTTCAAAATTCAAAACTATTTGCACGGTTGGAAATGTCTCCTAGAGAACTAGTTCAATCCCTAAAATACCATGCCTTTGGCTATCAAATTTTAGGGACTAATGCTAGTTCTAACCTCAAATTCTGCTCTAAAGACCTCTAAAAATGCAAATTACTAGAACCTAGAAAATACTAAAAAAATCTAGATTTTGGGTTTTCTTAGTTCTGCCATCAACCAACTTGTTTATTCATTATTTATCATTTTTAAAATGAATTTAGTATCTTATTTTATTAGTTCGGTATCTAATTTTGTTCAAAATATTAATGATGTTCCATTTCATGCATGTGATGGTGACTTGGCCTTGCTTATGTCACTTGATATATTTGATCCTTCTCACGAAATTCCTCTAGCTTCAGAGGATATTTTGTTGCAAGAAGATGAAATCATTGATACCTTTCTTAACACTACTCTGCCTTCTCTTCCTTCTAATGCAATCTCTTCTAGAGACGTTGCATTTATGAATGATGAATCTCCTATTCCTTCCAATACACTCTCTTCTAGAGATGTTGCAGTGGTGAATGATGAATCTCTTCTCTCTTCCAATGTACTCTCTTTTAGAGACGTTGCATTGGCGAATGATGAACCTCCTTCCACATCTAATCCTCCCTGGATCAATGTTGAGAATATTTCTTTGAATAATTATTCTACTAGTTGTGATGATTCTATAAATGTAATCTATGTCTTTGTTTCCCCTCAAAGGCCTAAGAGACCAATCATTTATGTGACTCCAACTATACCTTATCCTAAAAGGATTTTTTCTATTAATATTGTTCCATTTGATATCGATTCTCTTGATCCTTCTATGGCTCACTCTTACAGAGTGGTAGCCCATACTTATGAGAATAGTATGAATAAACAACCAATCCTTCATCAAGCACCTAAACCTATGACTAAAGCACCCAATGATTGCAATCTTGTAGAGAAACTCCAAGTTACTTCGGCTAAGATCTCACTATGGGACTTGGTTTAGTCTGTTATGGTTTATCAAGGTATGCTTCAGGAAGCCTTGCGAAAGATCCTCTTGCCATCTTCTGCTAGGTCAACAAATGTTGATCGTTGATAACCTATTTGTATGGATTCACTAAATATTACGTTACATCTATAGAAATCCCACCTTGAAGTATAGAAGCAAGAAAATCCTCTAATGATTATAGTCAACATTAATAAAATTGGAATTAGATGTACTCTCATTAACACCGGTTCAACACTCAATGTATGTAGCATCGATCTATTTCCTAAGATTAATATTGACTCATCTTCTCTTAATACTTCTTTTGTTGTCATTCATGGGTTCGATAATGTTGTGCAACAAGCTCTAGGTACGATAGTATTACCTTTGCAGCTTGGACCCATTACTATACCTACCCTTGTAAATGTTATGGCAGAAAAGTTACTGTGTAACCTTCTTCTTGGGTAGACTGTGGATTCATGCTATGGGTGTAGTCCAGTCTACCTTGCACAAATCTATTAATTTCATTTGCAATAATTGAGTAGTCATAGTCAGGCTAACCACGAGGGCTATGCACTTATATTGAGAATGGTAGGCATTGGTGGGAGTTTTGCCTATTCTTATTCCTTGAGTGTCTTCCAGTATTAGCCGATGTTTACTCGGCGGTACTACTACAAAGGATTATAAGCGAGATAGATGTCCTTGAAGAAGATCCTTCTGAAGAAAGAAATCTTAAGTCTACTTTTTCTAATTCTCAAAAGAATGCATGTCTTGGTGATGATTAGGGTTCTTTAGACTTTACAAAACCCTACATTGGAGAATGTAAAGCCAACCCGATCCACTTAAGCCTTCCAATAACATCATCCACACCTGCTATCAAAGATACTTACTCTTTTGTATCATGGGGTGATGTGAATGAAAATTGTAACACTCTATGGAGATCTCCTCCTTTGTCTTTATCTTGAACCTCTTCTTCTTGCGGCAGTCAAATTTTCCACAAGAGAAAGGGTTGCTTCTGGTCTCATTCTTTATCTGATCAAGATCGTACCTTGAGAAGGCTTCTCAATCCCACTCGATTACTCTTCCCTTACTCTAAGAGATCTTACAAACATGATGAGGTAAAACATTCTTTTTGTGCATACCATCAAGTGCTTGGCCATTCTACTAGTGAATGTAAGGCCTTGAAACATAAAATACAACAACTTTGTGATTCTGGTGCCATCAAACTCTTGTTTTATTGATACACCCACCTTTTCTTTGCATGACAAGTGATATCGAGGTTTACCTCTATCCTGCATGTTCTAAGTATCTTGCATGGTTCTCCCCCCCAATATGTTGGGGGCAGTAACAACTTGTTCTAAAGATGTGTGTCCTCCTTAAAGGACCCTCTCTCTTCTCTCAGTCTTTCAAATGAAGCATCCCTTGAGTGGACCCCTTTCTCTCTTGAAGGGTTCCTGAGAGACCCCCTTTGAAAGCTTTTCTCTTGAGTGAAATAATTTGTGTCTAGCTTGGGGGTAGCCTAAGTAGACCTCGCTTTTCGAACAACACGTCCCTTGAGTGGTCCCCTTTTCTTTTGAAGGGTTCCCAAGGGAACCCTTTGAAATCCTTCCAATTTTTTGACTACCCTGCATTGGCGGCACATTTCAGGACATGTTCTCTACTTGAGATGAAATATTAGCTGTGAGTGCACGTGAGCCCTTTTGGACTACATTAGGGGTGCTAGCTGGGTTTCCTCATGCAAGAGATCTTGGGGGATACCTCCATGTAATTATACAGGCTTGTGGGTGCTTCTTGAGCTTCCCTCCATGTGAGGAGATCTTGGGGTGCTCCCCTACAAAGAGTCTGTGAGGCTTGGGCACTTTGGGTTCTTTCATGGCAGAGAGATCTTGGAGAGGCTTAACATGCAGTGCAGCAGACTGTGAGGCATAATTTTGGAGCTTCTTCGTGAGAGATCTTGGAGGGACACCTTCCTTACGTCTGCTTGAACTTTGTGAAGTAGCATACTTCACAGGCTTCCTTCATGTGAGGAGATCTTGGGGGTGCTTAACGGTCTGAGCACATTGAACACTTTCATCCTCACGGATTTTTCCATCAATGATCCAAGAGCCTTTGGTGCATGAATTCAAACCTCTCGGGAGGGAGGTGCAGGTGGAGTCATCTCTCTTGGAATTTTACTTCCTTTCTAGCTTCTCCATCTCTTTCTTAAATTATCTTCTCTTCTCTTTTGTATATACTAGATCAAAGAGCTACATCTTCTTCATCCTGAGTATATGCCCTTCCTCTCTTCATTTTAGAATTCTTCTAAGTGTGTTATTTCTTAATTTGGGGAGAACGCATATTACTGAGACAACCTTCTACATTGAGGTCTCTTTCACTATGCCGACTCAAATCCTTTATTTTTTTGTGCTCTAACATTGTTGTCTAGTGCAATTATTTATTGTCTAATGCATTTGTTTTGTAGGTCTTAAGCTTGGGGGCATGCTTTAGTGGTTCGAAAAGCTGTCTACTTCCTCTATAGTATCCTTTTGGCATAATGATGTTATTTATGTTTAGTAGATTTCCTTTGTGTGCATGTAATGGGTTCATGTCTTTTCCGGCTAAAGGTGGGAATAAAATAAAGTCGTGGTGCACCCTCATGATTTCACACATTCTTAATTTTTGTTGAGTGTCCTCCTTAACCCAGGTAGGTTCATTTTATTTTGCATCAACCTTTTCTCTCTCAAGATGCTCAAGGCTAAACTTTCAACCAATACCCTTTCAGCATCGATGTACATAAAACCTTATGCCTTTCACGTTCATGTTGTTTTTTGTAGCGGCTTGTGTCTAGACACTAAGCGTGCTGCGCAGCTAACGTCTCTTTATTTCAACTTTCAAATGACCACTTTCATGCATGTTTGACACTTGTCATCTCCCTTGGTCGGTGGTAATGACTCGAGATGCCTTGTAACTATCTGGGAAGCTTCTTTTCCTTCCTTAAATGCTATCTTTTCACTTCATTTGCAACTCTCTTCTACTTCTATCTTCACTCCTAACTTCCCTTCTTCTCCATCTTGGCATTCTTCCATCTTGCTCTAGAATTAACAACTCTATTGTTTGTTACAACAACCTTCTACAACACTTTCAAGCTGTCTTGGCTTCTCTCTTTGCAACACTCTCAAGCTCTTACAACCCTCTCCAACTTGCTCTTGGCTCTTCCAGCTCCATTGTTCTATTCATTTGGCTTCTGACCTCACAACTTCATCTCCTTCACTTCATGCTTGTGAGCATCCTAGGATTCCACATCCCCTATCTATTGCATCTCTACTTCGTGATATGGGTTCTCCTCCTTGAGCGAGGATTTCTTTTATCACCTACATTTTTTGATACGAGTTCTCCTTGAGCAAGGTTTGCTTTTATCACATTGCATTTGCTTGTTTCTCTCACTCTCTCTATCTTTTTGGCTGTTCGTGGAGGTGGGAACACCAAAATGGGGGTTTGATTGAGGAAAACCCCTATATAACCCCAACACTTTCTCTCAATCTTACAGACGCATGTATTAAAGATATCTACTAGCTAGAGGCTTCATTACTTGGGTTTTTGTGAGAATTTTTCTATCTCTTATTCTCTTACTTTATCATTTATTCTTTACTTTGCTTCAGTTCTATCACATTCTATTATTTTACTATGCTTTAGAAGTTCTCAACAATCAAATTAGATGTAGTCATTTAGCTATTTTTTGTGATAAATTCGCTTTCTAGTCCATACAAGATGCCAGGACGTCGCGCTGTTGTCTACATCCCACACTTCCATCCTTTGGTTGAGAGCTTGTCATTTTGTCCAATAAATCTCTGTGACCTATTCGTTCAGATTCTAGAACTCTCGTTGTTGTTCCTTGAGGCATTTCACCCCGTGAGGCTCTCTGAATGAAGAGAACTCATGAGTAGCAAATCCCCCTTCTCTATAGGTAGGATTACTTAGGAATGGGTGATAGATTTAAAATCCAAAGGTCCTCCTTTATTTCAAAAGTTAGAGAAAGTTCATGATGAATTAACGTTGGTAAATAATGTTATCAAAACTAAGATAGAAATTTGCAAAAAGGAAGAGTCCCTCTAGTTACAAGATGACAAAGATCTCAAAGATATTTTAGGCATGGGTTTAGAAAAATATGCAACAGAATAGATCATTCCATTTACAAATGACCCAAGGTGTATAATATGGAGAAAGAGCATTGAATGGAAAACTTCCTAAAACAAAACATCCAAGAACATAACAAGTAACTAAAAGAATGCAACTATATAAATGTTGATATCATCAAAGAGTTCTCATTTTTCAATTGTCAACTTAAGAAGAAAGAAAATGATGGTGTGGCCATGACTGATGAGTTAAAGGAAGGATTTACGAAAGTGGTTGATACATTGTCTGGTGAAGAAGATTTCAATAAAGACAATTTGAAGAAGTTGGCTAGGATTGATTCAGTTTTGTCTTGGTATGAGAATTTTCTAGCCAACCTCATCACCAAAATTGACACTCTTCATAGCAACAAAGCTCTCTGGAAACTCAAAACCAAGAATTCCAATATTCCTCAACACACTAGGAATCCAATTGTCATTTAGGCACTCAAAGATTACAAAACACATGTGATGGCCAATCAACGAGACCCACCAGATGAATTGGATGTGGGTCCTCATAATTAGACAAATCAACAATATTTGTGCACTTATTTGGATGCTTAAATTTATAAAATTTTAAATGTATTAAACTTTAAAATTTGATGATTTTTTGAAAGAATCAGTTTTCAAGACTCTTAGATGGTTACATTTGAAAAATATTTAAATATGTAATTAACAGGCAATAGGAAGGTCCAAAATTTTGATCCCCATTACATTGTAGTGTAAGAGTGAGACTCAATCAAAAGAAGGAACAATTTTTTATTTTTTTTCCTAAAGGAATTCATTTGTTTGTGTACATCTGAAACTGAATGTAGTGCTTTGGTGTTTATTTCTGAGTCTGAGAGCTTGGGTAAATGCACATATATTGATTTCTTTGTAAATGCAATATTCATTTTTGTGGCATTCACTTTCCTTCTGGAGTGTGGTGGAATTTAAATTTAAATTTTAGGCTTATGTGCACCAATTTAATCTTGTGTCCTCTTGATTTGATGTTAGGATCTAGGATTGTTGCACGTGAATAATAACTTATTACAACAATTAAATTGAAGGTCTTTAAATCAATATTGAAATGCTTAATTTCAAATGTAACTAAAATGCTTAAATAAACACGACACGAGTTATTAAAGTGATGAAAATAATAGAAGAGAGAAATAATAGAGAAGACAAAACACAATTTGATAACAGAGTTTTCCAATATGGTTGTCTCTGGGTCCCTCTCCAAAGAGTGATTGATCCTTGATTATGCTCCAAACGGATTATCAACTGACAAAGTGTCGAGTCTTCTAGTTACAAAGAGTCACAAAGTTCTTCTCCAAGTGCGGCAAAATAACATTGCTCCAAAGCACAAAGTTGAACATACAAGACTCCAAGAAAATTCTCTCACAAAATCACCACTCACAAAGGAAAATCTCTTACAAAATTCTCCACCACTTCGTTACCAAACTCCTAAACTCCCCCTTTTTATACATGAAATTTGCCTGATATGGTTACTAACCATATGATTTACAAAATCAGGCCTATCTCCCTTTACAAGTAAAAATCTCAAATAATCCCCCTAATTACAAAAATATATCTCTCATAATCTTTGAGAAAAACCTTAACCCCTTAAAAAATCTTTAATTTTGGGCCCTTATAATTTTAGACTTACAAGATATTCTTCAAATATATTCCCTTAAAAACTTCTCGTAAAATCATGGCTCTTATATTTTGGAGCCTTTACAAAATAATCCTTAAAAATCCCTTTTAATAATCTCCAAAGATTATTTTAAATCTTTAAATGTCTTTTATAAAAATCATTTTTTAATATTTTAAGCCCTTTAAGATATCATGAAATCGGGCCATTAGAGATTTTATCCTAAAATTGGGGGGTTAGGAATTCAATTTTAGGGAATTCGGTTTTTGAGATACTCTTTAAAAAAAATGGAGCCCCGAATTATGTGTAAGCTTATAGTTCAGCGCATTGTTAGGAGTGCTGGTTTGTAGAGGGGAATCTGGTGGTTCAAACCACCTCCCCTGTAAATTTGGCTTTTTCGCTTGTTAAATTAAAAATAGCCCGCAATGTAATCCTCAATTATTGCATGGTCTAGTCGTGGGGAGAGAATTTTGGGAGGAGGTTGGGGGTTCAAATCCCCAACAAAATTTTGAACCAACAACCAAGAAAATTTGTGATTGACAGACTGCCATGTGGCGCCCAGCCATTAGGCCACAAGGCACATTTTAATTGGCCCACATAAAGACACATGTCAGCTTGTTATTGGTCCAAGTCAATGTTTGATGATGCCACATGTCAATCCTTAATTGGTCCATGTCATCGCCACATCATTTGCATCTCCCACATGTCACTTTTAACTTGCCACATGTCAAACTTTGGTGATGCCACGCCAGCTTTTGTACCTGGTCAACCCATTTCCTTTTGCAACTTTGACTAGCCATAACTTAGTCATACAAATTTCGTTTGAGCCCGTTCAAGTTGCATTGGAAAGCTCTCAATGAGCTCTACACAATGGAGTCATTTTCATCAGCATTTGGAACAATCAAATTTTTGGTGAAAAATATCCACTTGGCCCAGGGACAATAATTTTTTTTTGTTTCCTAAAGGAATTCATTTGTTTGTGTACATGTAAAACTGAATGTAATGCTTTGGTGTTTATTTCTTAGTTTGAGAGCTTGGGTAAATGCAAAAATCATTTTCCTTCTGGAGCGTGGTGGAATTTAAATTTGAACTTATCTATCATTGTATTTCAATCTTTATGTTTAGTTGTTGATGGTAGTTATTTCTTTGAAAATATTTTAGTTTCATAATTTGTGAGTTGTAAGAAACAATTTGAAGTCCTTTGTATATAATCTTATCATCGTATTATGTCATGGCTATGCATAAGTTCTAGTTTTCCTTTCCTACTTTTTGGTTAAAAGTATACCCCATTTTTAAATTTGAAAACTAAAATTTTGATCATAAGAGGGAGATGTACCTTATTACAAAATTCACAGGGAAGTTAATCAACAACTTACCCAACTATTTTTTCCTTATTTGTCTTCATTTCTGGGCATAATAGAGTCATATTATTTACTTATTTAAGAAGACAAATCTGTTAGCCAAGAGTATGAACATTTTTGTTTTGTGGGATGCATTTATATTTTAGACACTTGATCTAAGTTTTGGTTACCATTGTTTCTTGTCAATTAGTTTTGAACAATTATCTTAATTGGTGTTAGAGTAAATAGGATATTTACTTGCTTAAGTTTACTTAGGCATAATAGTTTAAATTAGTGCATTTAATTATTTGGGTGGTTTCTTCCCGTATCAGGTAGCTTTCTCATCCATCACATATTTCCATGCCTTTATAAGGAACTATTGTACATTGTGTAATATATCTCATCTCAGTATTTTTCTTTGGTGAAATAGCCTTGTGTTGCTTCTCTCATTTTTGTGAAGATTTTTTGCAGGTTGTGATCCTAGGATCAGTGGTTGACACCAACATGGTATCAAAGCCTTCAACCTGCACCTTCTTCCGTCATTGAGAGTTTTCATCAAAATATTTT
>VDFB02028186.1:82215-171990 GCA_007258455.2 Sequoia sempervirens
GTAACTTGGTGTCTTGTGCTATAGAAAAACTCAGTGCTCTGAAGATGGTAAATTGCATTAGGATTGCATCTCATTTTTCATTCCATCATCATGCATATATCCCCCATCCTCTTATCTATCAAAATCCCCCCATCCATTCCTCCTTCATCCTCATCTCACATCTCTATCCAATCCCCATCCATTCCATTTAGACTGAATCATCTAATCGCATCCTTGGTCCCATCCCCAACCTTGTTACAAGCCTCGATCCAATCATCCTCATCATCAGGATGTATTCTTCCCTATTCTTTGGTGTTGTTTTGGGATGTATCCTTCCCTCATCAACACCCCTTTTTATCAGGATGTATCCTTCCCTATCCTCGTGTTTTTTTGGGATGTATCCTTCCCTCATAAACAACACTTTCATCAACCCTCATCAAAATGTATCCTTCCCTATCCTCGTTTTGTTCCAGGATATATCATTCCCTCATCAATGACACTCCATCCATCATCCACCCATTTTCACTTGTAGCTTGACCGGGGAAACATCATCTTCATCTTTGCATCCATTTGTGCTTCCCAACCTCCTATCGCCTTTTCATCCTTTCATATACATCCCTTTGCATCCTCTTCCTCATCTCCCATTTCATCATCTCATCCATTTCAAGAGCACATATGTGTCCTCTTGAACCCGCATGTCCTCTCGAGGGGGCATCCTCAATCCCTAATCTTCATCTTCGCCCCCATCATTTTTTTTCCTTCCTAGTCACTCCTTTGAATGGTAGAGGCATCTTTTCAATCCTAACATACTCCTTACGGGTTCTATATTTTATGTTCTTTTAAATGATGCTACTTAAGTAACACCATCTCAAAGAGGGGCAAAATGTAGACATCAAATTTGGACGCAATTTATCCAAAATTTATCACTTTTCATCCTAAACATCCTCTTATAAAGTTAATTAAGTAATGTTACTATTATTTAATTATTATCCTTAATTTTAGCAAATCAAAAGGTATTTATTTAATTAATAAATAAATACCTTACCCTCCTTATTCCCCTTTTTATCAAATGAATTAAATTAATATTACATTTATTTAATTTCTCACATGTTATTTTCATCTAATCCTAATCTATCTCCTAATCTCTGCATTAAGGATGTGCACATGCCTAATCCTTGATTAGGATGTCACATCCTCCAACTTTTGCAGTTGGCTTCTAATCCTCATTAACCCCTAATTATCTTCTAATTGCTGATTAGTTAAGCCTAATTAGTACCTTGGTCAACTCTCCCCATCCCATAAGGAATTTTTAATTCATTTTTATTCATCCAAGGCTCCTCTCTTCCCCATGTGAATTTTTAATTCACTTTTATTCCTCCTAGAATCCCCTTTTCCCATCCATCTTCTAGAATTTTTGACTTGTCACATCAGTCACATGTGATAAACTCCCACCTTTTTGGAGACCCTCTCTTATCCACTAGATTCTCCCAAGCATGTGAATTTTTAATTCACATTTATTCCTCCAAGGAATCTTCTCATCTCCCAATGTACTTGGAAGGTACTTGTCTTACATCATGCCTCCCTTCCACATCACCTACACATCATCTCACCCTTAGCCACTTCACATTCCACATGTCAAAATGTGAGGGCTTGTGAGTCCTCAACTCACCTTAGCCTTCATCTTGGCCTTGTTGGATAAATCTCAACCATTGAATTCTCTAGAGAATTCAAGTTTCTCTATAAATACCCCCTCCTCTAAGGCATTTTAAACACTTAGTCATTTTGCAACTAAATGTTGTCATTTTGTGCACTCATCTAGCCATCCATTTTATCTATTTGCATTTGCATCCAACCATATAGTTAAATCTTGCATTTAGCCACATCAAGAGCCATCCAAGGAGCATACAAAGTAATCCAAAATCAAGGGCCAACCAAGGAGTTTCGGCTGTAAAGAGAAGGTATAACCACTTGCAATCATTTTACACTTTTTCTCTTTGCATTAACAAATTCCTTAGGCTAATCTTGAGGTGTTTCTTTGTGTTTTTCCATTGCATTTTAGTTGTTTAGAATAGATGCTGCTGGTGGATATAGCCAAGTTTGGGTGAACCACGTTAAATATTGTCTCTTGCTGTTATTATTTATGTGTTTTTCATTTCTCTATTTAATCTTTATTTGCATTTAATCGATATCTTCTGCATACAATTCCTAACACATTGTACCTCAGTGGAATGGGTGGAAACATTTAGAATTAGGTGTATTCATGCTTGGTGAGTGCAGGGGAGGTTAAATAAGGTGTTGGGCATGATGCCCTAGGTGGGAAAATTGAGTTTTCCATGTGAAATTGAGAGGTTTTGGTGTGGTAAAGTATGAAATAGGTTGGGGTAGCATTATTTCTTGATTGAGTGAGTATGTGCAGGCCTAATTGGACCTGATTGAGGTGTTGGAAAGGTTGTGTAAGGTTTCGAAGTGAGGTTTTCAATAAAACCCTAGGTTATTGGCTAGAAAAGAGGGTTTTTGGTTTAGGCAACTTGGTAAGTGAGTTTCTCAAAAAAATTGGGAAATCTTTGGTTTTGACACCTGTAGGTTGCTGCCCAAATGAGTTTAGAGGTTTAGGGAAAGTTTTGAGACAAGGTTCTTTGTAAAATAGACCAAATTGGAGGCCTAGTCAGCGTTGGAATCTTGATTTGATGAAGTTGTTACAAAATAACCTATTGAAGTCTTGTGATATGTTGTTGTGGGCCCTGATGGGTGTTTGAATTGGTGCTGGTCCTGATCTGAGAGGACCTCCTATAAAATTTGTACCCGATTTACTCAAATTGTAATGCTACAAGGAATTGTGTAGATTTGGTGAGATAGAGAAAATTTGAAGTTTGGTGATTTAATAAGTGGTTGTTTTGTTTGCAATTTAGGGCCTCCCCTGATTGGCATCAAAGACAACCCTCCAAAATTTGAAGGAATTTTTTTAAGTTGTGACAACTCTTTTAGAGTCTGATAGGGTTCTCACAACCTCATCAACTCCCATCACCTAACTCATAACTTCCAATCCCCCGGACACTAGCAGGGTAAATGCAAGAAGATGAGTCCACAAAACGTGGAAGTTTTTTCCTTAGAAAAAAATCTGAAATCGGCTTCAACAAAATGGGATCCCGTTTTTTAATAAATGAGATCCCATTTAGGTTCAGGACCTCTAGCCAAAAAAAGGATCCCATTCTAAAATGAGATCCTGCTTTTTAAAAAACAGGATCCCGTTTTATTAAAAAAATAACTTTTTTATGATTTTAAGAAACAGGATCCCATTTTTAAAAGCGAGGATCGTTTCAAAAAGCATAATATTTTTTTATGATTTTAAGAAATGGGATCCAGCTTTTTTAAAAATGGGATCTGATAAATCATAAAAAAAAAGAAAAATTATGAAAATGGATCCTGTTTTGAAACGGGATCCGTTTTCAAATTTTGACTTTTTGGTTGAATTTTGCTTTGTTTTCGGTTGAGGAAAAGGCGGTACCGAACCTAAGCTTTGGACTGGCTTGACTTGCAAGTTGAAGGTCCTAACAATGTCACAAGAAAATAGTGACTTTGGGCATATGTCTAAAGACTTTTTTTGCAAAATTTTTTGATGAAATTAAAACCCATTATAGATGAGACAGTGTAGATTCTAAATATGTATTTTTTTTACAATTGATTATTTTTTCTATTTTTTTCAATTAATTTTTTGATGAAACTAGTCCATAAACTTGAAATGTCGGGGTTTTACTATTTTAATAACTTTTTATTAAAATGTTTTTAAAACAAATTACACAAAAATGTACTTGAGACAATTCTTTTCAATTTAAAAAAAATAAAAAAAAGATAAGTTTTATCATATTGTGCGTGACGTACACGACAATTTTTCAAAATGACAAATATGGCTAATAAAAAATTAACAAAAAAAAAAGTAAAAAATTACAAAAAAAATCAAAAACATGCTTCAGTGAGTTACAGTTTTTTTCGCAAAAGCATTTAGAAAAATACGATAATTTAGGTCAAAATATGGATGACGTACACATGCATGGTATGTTAAGAAAAAGTGACTTTTAAACAATGGTTTTTTGAAACGCCTATTGAAAATCAATTTGTAGCATCTGGGTATTAAAATAAATTACATATTTGGAAACTAGACTCCAAGTACTACATTTTATGATTAGTGAATTTTTGAATTTTTTCAAGATTCCATCTCTAAGTGCTTCAAATTTTAAGGTCAAATGCATCAAATTCTGAAAATCAGGGAAAACACCCACTTTTTGGCCAAAAAGTGAACTGAACTTCTTGCTAGCACCCAACAAAGGTAGAAATAAATAAGTGGATAAAGTGGAGACTAATTGAGGTTTTGAAACCTTTGTCAAAATTTGACGAGGTTTCAAGAACCAACCAAAGTTTTGATTCTCTTTTACATAGAAAATTTGAAAGATGGAACCAACCAAAGTTTTGATTCTCTTTTACACAAAAAATTTGAAAAATGGAACCAACAAAGTTACCTACCCTGAATTAATTGCTATTAGACTTGAGTGAGATGAATTAATGCTAATGTATATGAAGGAAATAAGCAATCAAATTCAGTTATTCTACACATTTGCAAACAAGAATTAAGGGTTTCTAGAGCATGAAGAAGAAGAATTATGATGGATAGTTGGGTTGAGGTAAAAGAAGAGTTTCTTTATAGAGCAATTCTCAAGAGATATTCAAGCGGGTAAGTACACTCCCAACAGTATAGTAGCTACTTCCATTACTCATATCAATTTCTTTTCTAAAATCCCCAAAGGCTAAAAATTAAATATCCTAAGCACCACTCTAGCATAAATTTCCTAAAAATAGAGAATTAAAATTTGAGCTAGAATTCACAATAAAGTATAAATATCTAGGATGCGAGCACTTGTCTAGTTTAACCAACACATTATTGGAGATTGGTGATACTAGGCTAGGGTTTTAAACCTTGGTAAATTCTAAGAAAGTGTGAATAAACAAGATAGGGCCTCAATTACTTAGATGTTGGTTGAGAGTGGTTTACTTGAATCAATTGCCTTCCATATAGCCATATAGTGCATAGATCTTTTCCTCGAGTGCATATAAAGCTATGATCCTCATACTAGGGAAATGTGAATTGAGGATGATAACATGTTGATTACTCTGGATAGAGCCACCATCATTGGTTGCGTCAAGTGAGAATTTTTTGCGAACTTTAACTTCACTTTATCATAGGGTCATTTTAATGAAAGGAAAGGATATTATAAAAATATCATTGCTAGGGAGTGGTTTTCTATTCCCAAAAAGGGAAAGTACCAATTACCCAAAAATTTACATAGGTCACATTTTAAAGATGAAATTTCAGACATTACCAAATATTGTATAGATTGAGGGGTAATGTGAATTCCCATGAGTTTGAAGAATGTATGTTTTATTTGTACTAATCATTTATGTTGGACTGCAATACCTAGATTGAGAAACTCTCATCAATGGCAGGATACATGACATCATATCAAGATTTTCCATTAAAAAATATCTCTTTTATACCTTGGCATGCACTAGGCCATGGCCAAGACTTCAACCTGTTGAAGAATTTGATGATCAAATTCAGATATATCACTACTAATTTGATATGAAGTTGGAAAGAAATCACAAATTTAGGAGGTTGAATGATGTATTCACCATAAGGTTAGTTAGAGAATTTCAAGGTAATTTGGGTCAAAGGATTTCTCCTAAATCCATCCAACTGATAAAAAAGTATGGCAACTATTTTATTCAGTTCCAAAGGTTCACCTACATTAGAGTAGGAGGATATGATGGACTATCTTGCAAGTTACCTAAATACGTAGAGGAAAAGTTCATCCTCATTGAAATTTGCAAGAAAGTTGTAGAGGCGAAAAAGATATGTGCTAAAAGGAAGAAGGTTGGCATCCCATTCCCCATTGGTTTGGAGTATTATTCATGCAAATCTCAAATATATAGATTCCCTCAACATTGAGAGGGATATTGTGAAATACAATATTTCTACCTATAATGGCATGAGGTTTCTATTTGATAGGAAGAAATTTGTAAAGGACAATTAGAACCTTGGTTCCGGATTCCATCACATCCCTCATATGTAGGATTATTGGGATGATTGACCTAGTGATTATGAATTCAAGAAGAGAAGTTGGATGAGAATGACTCTGAGATAGATTATTACATTCAAATTAGGCTAGGACATTGATGGCGTTGAAGATGATGAATTTGACTTGGGGGATCCAATCTAAACCAATCATATATATATGTAACCCATGGTGCTAATTGATTGGAGTCTTAGAGAACCCAAGGGTCTTGAGACTAGAGCCACCATAGTCCTAAAAGTACTTAGATATGTCTTGCAAAGAAAAAGGGTGAGGATTCTAAGGCCCAACCCAAAGGAAGGCAAAGGATAGGAGAACAAAATAACCCTAGTTAGGTAGGGACTTCTACATCAACTATAGTGTCACATCCCATGCAACACATAGCTATACCAAGTAGAAGTGGAGATGGGGAAGAGCCTCCAAAGGGAAGAAAGATCCCTAAGAAGACATGTGGCTGATGGTCCACCCAAAGACAGTGGAGTGGAGAATCAAGTAGAGAAAGACATACAAAAAGAAAAGGAAAGAGATAATGAAAAAGAACAAGAAATTGAAATAATGGATGTTTATCCCTCTGAAGCACAACCTAATCTCTCTTGAGATGTGACTAAAAAGAATAAACACAAGGGTAAATCCCTTGTCTCATTTCCTTTCAATTTGCAAAGTGTAGGAAAGACTCCTATTTTAAGGAGAGCAGTTCATTTTTCATCACCAAACTCTTCATCTCAAGCCATTGGTATTACCTTCACTCCTTTGCGGTTGGAGAACACATTACCTAAGAAAATAAAGACAATATCAGTTAGTCTGTTGGATGATAACATAGTGGGTCAATTATTAAAAAGGTTCCCCAATTCTAAGAAACTAAAGACCACCTCAAGGTTAATGGATGACAGTGATTTTGGCCACTTGTTTATAGAAATTGTACACCCCTCTGCATAAAAGGAACCTAAATACTTTATTGCAACTGACTATAATATGACAAAGGTAGATTTGGGCCCCCCAAGAAAGGATGGTGATATTCACAATTTGAAGTGACTACTACAAGGTTAGTTCAGAGGAACAAAAAACGTAAACAAGTTAAAGATGAATTAAATTAGGAAATGGAATTAATCAGAATTCCTAAATTTATTAGTCAATATTTCTCCTCAACCTATTAGTCAATTGAGTTATTCCTTTGATCCTAATTCTATAACTTAGGGAAAGGAATGTTTAGAAAGCTACAGAGAGATATCCATTATGGTAGTGTATAGACATAAAATTGCATCCCTTGCAATTTCACATACATTCTTGCATCTGCTTTAGTGTTCCCTCCCTTAGCATCTTGAGTAGGTTCATTTTATCCCTTGCATCAGCCTTTTTCCCTCTCAGGATGCTCAAAAGCTCGCTTTTCAACAACTACCCTTCATACATCAGCCTTGCATTAAACTTTGTGCCTTTCCCATTCACGTTGTTTTATAGCATGACGTGTCCAAACACTAGTGCGCCGCACAGACATCTACGTGTTGTGCTAGCGTCCTGTGACATTTCAATGTTCAAATGATCATTTTCGTGCATGTTTTCCACTTTTCATCTCCCTTGGTTGGTGGTAATGGCTTGAGATGCCTTGTAACTACATAGGAAGCTTCTTTTCCTTCCTTAAATCCTATCTTTTCACTTCATTTGCAACTCTCTTCTACTTCTAGCTTCACTCCTAACTTCACTCCTAACTTCTCCTCTTCTTCTCCATCTTGGCATTCTTCCATCTTGCTCTTGCTTTCACAACTCTCTTGTTTGTTACAACAACCTTCTACAACACTTTCAAGCCCTCTTGGCTGCTCTCTTCGCAACACTCTCAAGCTCTTACAACACCCTATCCAACACTCTTGGCTCTTGCAGCTCCATTACTCTCTCCATTTGGCTTCCTTAAGCCTTGCATCTTCATCTCCTTCATTTCATTCTTGTGAGCATCCTCGAATTCCACATCCCCGATCTACTACATCTCTACTTCATGATACGGGTTCTCCTCCTTGAGTGGGGATTTCTTTTATCACCTACATTTTTTGATATGAGTTCTCCTCCTCAAACAGGGTTTGCTTTTATCACATCACATTTGCTTATTTCTCTCACTCTCTCTATCTTTTTGGTTGTCCGTGGAGGTGGGAACACCAAAATTGGGGTTTGACTAAGGCAAACCCCTATACAACCCCAACACTTTCTCTCAATCTTATAGACCCGGGTATTGAAGATATCTACTAGTTGGAGGCTTCATTACTTGGGTTTTTGTGAGCATTTTTCTATCTCTTATTCTCTTACTTTATCATTTATTCTTTACTTTGCTTCAATTCTATCACATTTTGTTATTTTCCTATGCTTTAGAAGTTCTCAGAAATCAGAGTAGAAGTAGTCATTTAGCTATATTATATGATAAATTCACTTTCTAGTCCATATGAGAAGCTAGTTCACCGTGTTGTTTTCCGTATCTCGCGCTTCCGTCCTTTGGCCGATAGCTTGTCAATTTTTCTAGAAAATCTTTGTGACTTGCTTGTTTAGATTCTAGAACTCTCGTTGTTTTTCCTTGAGGTAGTTTAGGGAAGTTCTCCCCTTGAGGCTCTTTGAATGAAGAGAACTCATGAGTAGAAAATCCCCCTTCTCTACATTTTGGTGAACTCGACGTGAAGAGGGTATTTTTCTAAAAACTAGGAATGTATTTTCCCCTACTTGTTGGGGTCATAACTTTTGACTCAGTGTTCAAAATTCAAAACTATTTGCACGGTTGGAAATGTCTCCTAGAGAACTAGTTCAATCCCTAAAATACCATGCCTTTGGCTATCAAATTTTAGGGACTAATGCTAGTTCTAACCTCAAATTCTGCTCTAAAGACCTCTAAAAATGCAAATTACTAGAACCTAGAAAATACTAAAAAAATCTAGATTTTGGGTTTTCTTAGTTCTGCCATCAACCAACTTGTTTATTCATTATTTATCATTTTTAAAATGAATTTAGTATCTTATTTTATTAGTTCGGTATCTAATTTTGTTCAAAATATTAATGATGTTCCATTTCATGCATGTGATGGTGACTTGGCCTTGCTTATGTCACTTGATATATTTGATCCTTCTCACGAAATTCCTCTAGCTTCAGAGGATATTTTGTTGCAAGAAGATGAAATCATTGATACCTTTCTTAACACTACTCTGCCTTCTCTTCCTTCTAATGCAATCTCTTCTAGAGACGTTGCATTTATGAATGATGAATCTCCTATTCCTTCCAATACACTCTCTTCTAGAGATGTTGCAGTGGTGAATGATGAATCTCTTCTCTCTTCCAATGTACTCTCTTTTAGAGACGTTGCATTGGCGAATGATGAACCTCCTTCCACATCTAATCCTCCCTGGATCAATGTTGAGAATATTTCTTTGAATAATTATTCTACTAGTTGTGATGATTCTATAAATGTAATCTATGTCTTTGTTTCCCCTCAAAGGCCTAAGAGACCAATCATTTATGTGACTCCAACTATACCTTATCCTAAAAGGATTTTTTCTATTAATATTGTTCCATTTGATATCGATTCTCTTGATCCTTCTATGGCTCACTCTTACAGAGTGGTAGCCCATACTTATGAGAATAGTATGAATAAACAACCAATCCTTCATCAAGCACCTAAACCTATGACTAAAGCACCCAATGATTGCAATCTTGTAGAGAAACTCCAAGTTACTTCGGCTAAGATCTCACTATGGGACTTGGTTTAGTCTGTTATGGTTTATCAAGGTATGCTTCAGGAAGCCTTGCGAAAGATCCTCTTGCCATCTTCTGCTAGGTCAACAAATGTTGATGCATTGATAGCTTATATTTGTACGGATTCAATGAATATTACATTCTATCTGTAGGAAATCCCACCTTCAGGAGTACAGAATCAAGCAAATCCTTTAATGATTATAGTTAACATTAATAATATCAACATTAGACATACTCTCGTTGATGTCAGTTCAACGCTCAATGTATGTAGCATCGATCTATTTCATAAGATTAATATTGATCTTTCTTCTCTTAATGCTTCTTCTATTGGCATTCGTGGGTTTGATAATGTTGGTTGACAAGCCCTACGCACGATAGTCTTGCATTTGAGGTTGGGACCCATTACCCTACCTACCCTTGTATATGTTACGTTAGAAAAACTACCATATAACCTTCTTCTTGGTAGACTGTGGACTCATGCTATGGGTGTAGTCCCGTCTACCTTGCACAAATCTATTAAGTTCATTTTCAATAATCGAGTAGTCACAGTCAGGGCTAACCCTGAGGCTATGCACTTATGTGAGATGGCGACTGTCAGTTAGGTTTTGGTTGTGCCTATTCTTATTCCTTCAGTGTCTTCCAATGTGTCGATGTTTACTCTAGCAGTACCTACTACAAAGGATACTCTTGAGATAGATTTCCTTGAAGAATATCCTTCTGAAGAAAGAAATCTTAAGTCTACTTTTTCTAATTCTCAAAAGAACGCATGTCTTGGTGATGATTGGGGTTCTTTAGACTTTGAAAAACCCTACATTGGAGAATGTAAAGCCAACTCAATCCACTTAAGCCTTCCAATAACATCATCTACACCTGCTATCAAAGACACTTACTCTTTTGTATCATGGGGTGATGTGAATGCAAATTGTAATGCTCTCTATGGAGATACTCCTCCTTTGTCTTCCATCTTCAAATCTTCTTCTTGCGAGTAGTCAAAATTTTCTCCACAAGAGAAAGGGTTGCTTCCCACTCCTCATTCTTTATCTAAGCAAGAGTGTATTTTGTTGTTGCTTCTCAAAGCCCGCTTGATTACTCTTCCTTCTCCTAAGAGATCTTACAAACATGATGAGGCAAAACATTCTTTTTGTGCATACCATCGAGTGCTTGGCCATTCCACTAGTGAATTTAAGGCCTTGAAACATAAAATACAACAACTTTGTGATTCTGGTGCCATCAAACTCTTGTTTTATTGATACACCCACCTTTTCTTTGCATGACAAGTGATATCGAGGTTTACCTCTATCCTGCATGTTCTAAGTATCTTGCATGGTTCTCCCCCCCAATATGTTGGGGGCAGTAACAACTTGTTCTAAAGATGTGTGTCCTCCTTAAAGGACCCTCTCTCTTCTCTCAGTCTTTCAAATGAAGCATCCCTTGAGTGGACCCCTTTCTCTCTTGAAGGGTTCCTGAGAGACCCCCTTTGAAAGCTTTTCTCTTGAGTGAAATAATTTGTGTCTAGCTTGGGGGTAGCCTAAGTAGACCTCGCTTTTCGAACAACACGTCCCTTGAGTGGTCCCCTTTTCTTTTGAAGGGTTCCCAAGGGAACCCTTTGAAATCCTTCCAATTTTTTGACTACCTACATGGCCGCTTTATAGTTCGAACATGTTCTATCTACGAGTAAACATGTCACTTTGTAGGTGCACCTGTGAAGCCGCTTTCTGACTCTGCAGAGTCCCCTTGTTTGGGTTTCCTCCATGCGGGAGATATTGGGGGATACCTCCATGTAAGTCTGCGGGCCTATAGGGTGCTTCTTTTGAGCTTCCTCCATGCGAGATATCTTGGGGTTCGCTCCCCTACAAGTCTGCGGGCTTGTAGGGCACTTTTTTTGGGTTTCCTTCATGTGAGAGATCTTGGAGGACACCTTTCTTGCAGGTTTGCAGGCCTGTGAGGCACTTAATTTTGGGCTTCCTTCATGTGAAAGATCTTGGAGGACACCTTCCTTACAGGTTTGTGGGCCTGTGAGACGCATACTTCACAAGGCTTCCTTCATGTGAGAGATCTCGGGGGTTGCCTCCTTGCAGGTCTGTGAGCCTGTAAGACACCTTCATCCTACAAGATTTGTCCATTGTTGATCCAATGACCTTTGGTGTACTTCATTCAAACCTCCTCAGGGGAGAATACCCATGGAGCCATCTCTCTTGGAATTTTCATTCCTTTCTAGCTTCTCCATCTCTTTCTTAAATTCTCTTGTCTTCTCTTTTGTATATACCAGATCAAAGAGTTGCATCTTCTTCATCCTGAGTATATGCCCTTCCTCTCTTCATTTTAGAATTCTTCTAAGTGTGTTATTTCTTAATTTAGGGACAATGCATATTACTGAGACAACCTTCTACATTGAGGTCTCTTTTACTGTGCCGACTCAAATCCTTTAGTTTTTTGTGCTCTAACATTGTTGTCTAGTGTAGGTCTTTCTTGTCGCATTTTTTTAAAGGTCTTAAGCCTAGGGGCATGCTTTCATGGCTCAAAGAGTTGTATGCTTCCTCTATAGTATCCTTTTGGCATAATGATGTTATTTATGTTTAGTAGATTTCCTTTAGTGTGCATATTAGCGTAGATTCATATGCCCGCTAAAGTGGGGGAAAAATGTAAGTCGTAAAATTGCACCCCTTGCAATTTCACATACATTCTTACATTTGCTTTAGTTTCCACTCCCTTAACATCTTGAGTAGGTTCATTTTAGCCCCTGCATCAACCTTTTTCCCTCTCAAGATGCTCAAAGGCTTGCTTTTCAACAACTACCCTTTGTGCGTCATCCTTGCATAAAACCTTATGCCTTTCCTGTTCATATCGTTTTGTAGCGTGACATGTCCAGATACTAGCGCACCACGCTAGCGTCCTACAACATTTCAACGTTCAAATGACCATTTTCGTGCATGTTTGACACTTGTCATCTCCCTTGGTCGGTGGTAATGACTCGAGATGCCTTGTAACTATCTGGGAAGCTTCTTTTCCTTCCTTAAATGCTATCTTTTCACTTCATTTGCAACTCTCTTCTACTTCTATCTTCACTCCTAACTTCCCTTCTTCTCCATCTTGGCATTCTTCCATCTTGCTCTAGAATTAACAACTCTATTGTTTGTTACAACAACCTTCTACAACACTTTCAAGCTGTCTTGGCTTCTCTCTTTGCAACACTCTCAAGCTCTTACAACACCCTCTCCAACACTCTTGGCTCTTCCAAATCCATTGCTCTCTTCATTTGGCTTCCTTAAGCCTCATAACTTCATCTCCTTTACTTCATGCTTGTGAGCATCCTAGGATTCCACATCCCCTATCTACTGCATCTCTACTTCGTGATATGGGTTCTCCTCCTCGAGCGGGGATTGCTTTTATCATCTACATTTTGTGATATGAGTTCTCCTCCTCGAGCAGGGTTTGCTTTTATCACATTGCATTTTCTTATTTCTCTCACTCTCTCTATCTTTTTGGCTGTTTGTGGAGGTGGGAACACCAAAATGGGGGTTTGATTGAGGAAAACCCCTATATAACCCCAACACTTTCTCTCAATCTTACATATGTAGGTATTAAAGATATCTACTAGCTAGAGGCTTCATTACTTGGGTTTTTGTGAGAATTTTTCTCTCTTATTCTCTTACTTTGCTTTAGTTCTATCACATTCTATTATTTTACTATGCTTTAGAAGTTCTCAACAATCAAATTAGAAATAGTCATTTAGCTATTTTTTGTGATAAATTCACTTTCTAGTCTATACAAGATGCCAGTGCGCCGCGCTGTCATCTGTATCCCGTGCTTCCATCCTTTGGTCGAGAGCTTGTCAGTTTGTCCAAAAAATATCTGTGACCTGCTCGTTCAGATTCTATAACTCTCATTGTTGTTCCTTGAGGCAGTTCGCCCCTTGAGGCTCTCTGAATGAAGAGAACTCATGAGTAGAAAATCCCCCTTCTCTACAGGTAGGATTACTTAGGAATGGGTGATAGATTTAAAATCCAAAGGTCCTCCTTTGATTTAGAAGTTAGAGAAAGTTCATGATGAATTAATGTTGGTAAATAATGTTATCAAAACTAAGATAGAAATTTGCAAAAAGGAAGAGTCCCTCTAGTTACAAGATGATAAAGATCTCAAAGAGATTTTAGACATGGATTTAGAAAAATATGCAACATAATAGATCATTCCATTTACAAATGACCCAAGTTGTATAATATGGAGAAAGAGCATTGAATGGAAAACTTCCTAAAACAAAACATCCAAGAACATAACAAGTAACTAAAAGAATGCAACTATATAAATGTTGATCTCATCAAAGAGTTCTCATTTTTCAATTGTCAACTTAAGAAGAAAGAAAATGATGGTGTGGCCATGACTGATGAGTTAAAGGAAGGATTTACGAAAGTGGTTGATACATTGTCTGGTGAACAAGATTTCAATAAAGACAATTTGAAGAAGTTGGCTAGGATTGATTCAGTTTTGTCGTGGTATGAGAATTTTCTAGCCAACCTCATCACCAAAATTGACACTCTTCATAGCAACAAAGCTCTCTGGAAACTCAAAACCAAGAATTCCAATATTCCTCAACACACTAGGAATCCAATTGTCATTTAGGCACTCAAAGATTACAAAACACATGTGATGGCCGATCAACAAGACCCACCAGATGAAGTGAATGTGGGTCCTCATAATTAGACAAATCAACAATATTTGTGCACTTATTTGGATGCTTAAATTTATTAAACTTTAAAATTCGATGATTTTTTGAAAGAATCAGCTTTCAAGACTCTTAGATGGTTACATTTGAAAAATATTTAAATATGTAATTAATAGACGATAGGAAGGTCCAAAATTTTGATCCCCATTACATTGTAGTGTAAGAGTGAGACTCAATCAAAAGAAGGAACAATATTTTTTTTTGTTTCCTAAAGGAATTCATTTGTTTGTGTACATGTGAAACTAAATGCAGTGCTTTGGTGTTTATTTCTGAGTCTGAGAGCTTGGGTAAATGCACATATATTGATTTTTTTGTAAATGCAATATTCCATTTTGTGGCATTCATTTTCCTTCTGGAGCGTGGTGAATTTAAATTTAAATTTAAATTTTAGGCTTATGTGCACCAATTTAATCTTGTGTCCTCTTGATCTGATGTTAGGATCTAGGATTGTTGCATGTGAATAATAACTTATTACAACAATTAAATTGAAGGTCTTTAAATCAATATTGAAATGTTTAATTTCAAATGTAACTAAAATGCTTAAATAGACACGACACGAGTTATTAAAGTGATGAAAATAATAGAAGAGAGAAATAATAGAGAAGACAAAACACAATTTGATAACAGAGTATTCCAATATGGCTACGTCTCTGGGTCCCTCTCCAAAGAGTGATTGATCCTTGATTATGCTCCAAACGGATTATAAGGCTACAATTGATAAAGTGTCGAGTCTTCTAGTTACAAAGAGTCACAAAGTTCTTCTCCATGTGCGGCAGAATAACATTGCTCCAAAGTTGAACATACAAGACTCCAAGAAAATTCTCTCACAAAATCACCACTCACAAAGGAAATTCTCTTACAAAATTCTCCACCACTTCGTTACCAAACTCCTAAACTCCCCCTTTTTATACATGAAATTTGCCTGATATGATTACTAACCATATGATTTACAAAATCAGGCCTATCTCCCTTTACAAGTAAAAATCTCAAATAATCCCCCTAATTACAAAAATATATCTCTCATAATCTTTGAGAAAAACCTTAACCCCTTAAAAAATCTTTAATTTTGGGCCCTTATAATTTTAGACTTACAAGATATTCTTCAAATATATTCCCTTAAAAACTTCTCGTAAAATCATGGCTCTTATATTTTGGAGCCTTTACAAAATAATCCTTAAAAATCCCTTTTAATAATCTCCAAAGATTATTTTAAATCTTTAAATGTCTTTTATAAAAATCATTTTTTAATATTTTAAGCCCTTTAAGATATCATGAAATCGGGCCATTAGAGATTTTATCCTAAAATTGGGGGGTTAGGAATTCAATTTTAGGGAATTCGGTTTTTGAGATACTCTTTAAAAAAAATGGAGCCCCGAATTATGTGTAAGCTTATAGTTCAGCGCATTGTTAGGAGTGCTGGTTTGTAGAGGGGAATCTGGTGGTTCAAACCACCTCCCCTGTAAATTTGGCTTTTTCGCTTGTTAAATTAAAAATAGCCCGCAATGTAATCCTCAATTATTGCATGGTCTAGTCGTGGGGAGAGAATTTTGGGAGGAGGTTGGGGGTTCAAATCCCCAACAAAATTTTGAACCAACAACCAAGAAAATTTGTGATTGACAGACTGCCATGTGGCGCCCAGCCATTAGGCCACAAGGCACATTTTAATTGGCCCACATAAAGACACATGTCAGCTTGTTATTGGTCCAAGTCAATGTTTGATGATGCCACATGTCAATCCTTAATTGGTCCATGTCATCGCCACATCATTTGCATCTCCCACATGTCACTTTTAACTTGCCACATGTCAAACTTTGGTGATGCCACGCCAGCTTTTGTACCTGGTCAACCCATTTCCTTTTGCAACTTTGACTAGCCATAACTTAGTCATACAAATTTCGTTTGAGCCCGTTCAAGTTGCATTGGAAAGCTCTCAATGAGCTCTACACAATGGAGTCATTTTCATCAGCATTTGGAACAATCAAATTTTTGGTGAAAAATATCCACTTGGCCCAGGGACAATAATTTTTTTTTGTTTCCTAAAGGAATTCATTTGTTTGTGTACATGTAAAACTGAATGTAATGCTTTGGTGTTTATTTCTTAGTTTGAGAGCTTGGGTAAATGCAAAAATCATTTTCCTTCTGGAGCGTGGTGGAATTTAAATTTGAACTTATCTATCATTGTATTTCAATCTTTATGTTTAGTTGTTGATGGTAGTTATTTCTTTGAAAATATTTTAGTTTCATAATTTGTGAGTTGTAAGAAACAATTTGAAGTCCTTTGTATATAATCTTATCATCGTATTATGTCATGGCTATGCATAAGTTCTAGTTTTCCTTTCCTACTTTTTGGTTAAAAGTATACCCCATTTTTAAATTTGAAAACTAAAATTTTGATCATAAGAGGGAGATGTACCTTATTACAAAATTCACAGGGAAGTTAATCAACAACTTACCCAACTATTTTTTCCTTATTTGTCTTCATTTCTGGGCATAATAGAGTCATATTATTTACTTATTTAAGAAGACAAATCTGTTAGCCAAGAGTATGAACATTTTTGTTTTGTGGGATGCATTTATATTTTAGACACTTGATCTAAGTTTTGGTTACCATTGTTTCTTGTCAATTAGTTTTGAACAATTATCTTAATTGGTGTTAGAGTAAATAGGATATTTACTTGCTTAAGTTTACTTAGGCATAATAGTTTAAATTAGTGCATTTAATTATTTGGGTGGTTTCTTCCCGTATCAGGTAGCTTTCTCATCCATCACATATTTCCATGCCTTTATAAGGAACTATTGTACATTGTGTAATATATCTCATCTCAGTATTTTTCTTTGGTGAAATAGCCTTGTGTTGCTTCTCTCATTTTTGTGAAGATTTTTTGCAGGTTGTGATCCTAGGATCAGTGGTTGACACCAACATGGTATCAAAGCCTTCAACCTGCACCTTCTTCCGTCATTGAGAGTTTTCATCAAAATATTTTCAGATCATTACTCACCGAATATATTCAAAAGAATGTTCATCTTTATTGAATTCCTTGTTTTTTGCTGAAACCTACACTAGAGCGGCAAGAATTTGTGATAGGAGGCAATTTTATTCATTCAAAATTTATGTTTGTAGGCGCGATTCATCCCTCGGAGGGGTGTTTACAGTTTGAAGGCATTTGCATTTGTTGTGTGAGGTGTTTTTGTCCATCCGGAGGCCATTTTGTTTTAATGGAGGCAATTTGAAGGTGGGATTTTATTTTGTATTCACTTAAATTGGATTGGGCACCAAATTCTGTAAGGCCATGGCATTTGGGGGCACAATCTATTTGTCCAAAGGCTGTGTAGTCTCTCCCAAAGGCTATGATTGGCATTTCTTTGCCAAGCGTTTGATTATTCTACCCTATTTGGTTGTGAAGAGGTGCTATCACTAGCATGATTTATATGTTGTGTGGAGAGGTTGTTTCAAACCTTTGAGAGGGGCGTTGACTGCATTGGAGGCATCTTTGAAAATCAATTTAAGGAGGTCGTTTGAGGCATGAAAAATATCATTGTAGGCCATTTTTTTTTGCTTGTCATTGGAGGGTGCGTATTACATCTGTAGGCCTGTTTGTGTATTGGAAGGTTTTTTCCAGATTGACTTTTGTTGAAGAGGCATGGTTGTTGGGCATGTCGTAGGGTTTCCAAAATATTTTCCATTCTTTGTTGGGCATGCAAAATTTTCACCTTTTTTTAACTCGGCTACAAACAATAATCCCACGTTGGCTATGTGTGGTTGTTTTTAGCCATTTCAATAGCCTCTGTTTCGCTTTGTTGGTATTAGAAAAGGCTCATGTGGACTTGAACTGGCTCACGCATGGTATTTGTTGTCTTTCATTGGCACTTTGAGAGGTGTAAATCATTCTATTTGTATGATGGTTTGGTGATTTGGTGTGGGAGCTTGGCACAACACATCCAATAAAGTTGCACCATTTTTTGCATCAAATCAAGTTTAATTCTTTTTTGGAAGTTTTTGAAAGCACTATCTTTGAATTTTTTTGAATAATTTAGTTATAATGGTTTTTTTGGGGAATGGGAACTTTAGGCAATGGAGTGATTTTATTCCCACTCATCTTAGTGAGCAAAATCTATTGCCATATTTGTATAATGAAGTTCCTATTCCAGGCACATGTAGTGGGTATGCTATTTGGAAAGGATATAGGGCTAGAGTCTTTAGAGTTATTTTTTAGCATATAAATGACGAGGACCTTTTGGATTCATTTGTTCATTTTGAAAGCCCTTATGCTCTTTAGACTTACCTTCGAGAATCATATGGAGATCCTGATACTCTTCCATCTCTCGATGACCCTCCTTCCAATACTAGTGTGTCTCTTTATTCTTCAGAGAAGATAGACCATGCTTGTGATCCTTTGGAGGTTGTTGAGACTTCAAATGAGGTTGTGGTTGTTTCAAAGATTCTTGATTCTTCATTAGAGATAGTTGATCCATGTGTTTCCATCATTCCTGAGTAACAAGATTATCATTTTCTTCCTGATTGGGATTCTTATTTTTCGAACATTGGTTCATTGTTCATAGAATCTCACATTTTAGATTTGGAGGACATATTTGAGGGGTTATCTCTCCTATTTGATGATTGTCATTGCACAACTATTGTCACTCCATCTTTATCTTTGGAGAATGTTCAAAATCAGTTTCCAATGGTACCTTGTTTGTCACCTTCTATTGTGATTGGGCATGTTCTTGATTGGTTCATGGCATGATCTTCCAAGGTCTTGGTGACACATGAGCGGATTTTAGAGATATTATCATCCTACATTTGGATTTCACTTGATAATTCCTATCCAAAATGGGAAGCATTCTTGCATTTGTATTTTGTTTTGTTTCTTCCAAATGGGAGACAAGTTGTTTGTTGACATTGGATCATGTTTTGTCTTCAGGCACTTACCATTTTTGTAGGTGATTACACACTGTGGGGGGCGGGCGAAGGGGGGGTGGGAGGGGGCGGGGCGGGGGCGGGCTATATAGTCTCTCTCTTTCCCTCTTATGAGGGGGTCATTGATGTATATACATGATGTATGTAGTCCTTGGGGATGTTCTTGATTCCTCCATCCATGCATCTTGTTTTGCTTTTCTCTCTTTTGGAGAGTGGTTTTTTCCCACAAGGTTTTTCTCCTTTTCTCTGATTGTGAGAGATTTCTTTTTCGCATTGTAAATGGGTACCTAACATGGTTGTGTAGCCAGGACCCATCTTGCATTTCATTTTGCACAATAATCTCCCTAAGTTACACTTAAGGGGGGGTGTTAGAGTAAATAGGATATTTACCTGCTTAAGTTTACTTAGCCATAATAGTTTATTAGTGCATTTAATTATTTGGGTGGTTTTTTTCCATATCGGGTAGTTTTCTCACCTGCCACATATTTTCATGCCTTTATAAGACACTATTGTGCATGGTGTAATATATCTCATCTCAGTATTTTTCTTTGGTGAAATAGCCTTGGGTTGCTTCTCTCATTTTTGTGAATATTTTTTTTAGGTTGTGATCCTGGGCTCGGTGGTTGACACCAACAATTGGTGTAATATATGTCATGTTCTATAGTTAGTTAAAAATGTCTTCTTGTTGCTATTCTACTGACTTTTTTTTCTTACAATGTATACTAATTTTTTGACATTCACTTTGTACACATATCTATGAAGCTCAATTTCATTGATTGTTTTCAAAATCACATAACTTAAATGAGGAAGTTTAGTAATGTACTACACATATCAATACTATTATAAATTACTTATATATTTTCAATATGCAAAATAAAATACAGATCAAGAAATTGATGCACTCAAAAAAATATCACAATAGCATAACAATATTAGTGCAATTAAAGTACAAATTTAGACCAACAAAAATCTAATTTAGTTTTATGAAAATTTCATGCAAAATAATTTATCCTAGTATTTGCATTACAAACACATATTTAGTTCTCTTGAGAACATATTTCAATGACAATCTTTTTAATTAATAGTATTTGTTAAGTCTAGAGACCATAACACAAAAAACTAATCCAATTTTACACAAAATAATTTATCTAACTATTTGCATTATAAAAGCATATGTAATTTTGTTTTATGCAAAGGTCATAATTAAAAAATTATTTATTTAAAGTAATGTAAATGTTCCATGGATTTGAAATCTGCGTAATATAAAGACTATGGGTGAAATGTCATGTTTGTATAGTTCATATGTAATTTGTGCAATTTTTGGAAAGTTTTTGCAGTTGTTCTCCATGTAAAAATAAATTAGTGTTTCCTTCCTAGATATCCAATGTGAAAATTAAATTGTCATTGTAGGAAAGTTGTGCCAGCTTATCACAATATGTAATAGGCATAATCTATTTCAATAGTTGTTTCAAGTAGCATTGAGTGGTGGCATGTTTTGCAATAAATTTCATATGGAGATGAATGAACATTCTTTTCCTTAATTGTGTCAATCACTTGAAAATAAAATTTAGTTTTCAAATATTGTACAACATGGTCAAATAATCTAATATGTTATGTCATATAAGTATAAAATCAATGTAATAAACTTTTGGATTGTTACCTACATGTTGCATCTAACAAGAGTTTACAAATATACTTTTGTGAATTCATCATTCAATTGTTATAAAAAGGTAGATTGTGTCAATTCCATATGATATTTGTCCCTTTTGGACCACTCCTAATAACATTCTTAAAAACTATGAGCGGTGTGTTGATTGTTGAAAACATTCGTTGTAAATTTGCCAACAACTATGTATTGTTGTTTAGGATAACAACTTGCAAAGATAATTGTTATGCATATAAAAACATGATAAGCATAAATAAGAAAAAAACATGTAAATGGTTAGAAATGTAAAATAGCCATATCTTCTTGTAGATTGCCATCTTTGACGTGAACTTCAAAGTCATTTAGAATAGTAAATTTTACCTATTTCTCCAAATAACCCAATTGAATAATTGCACTCTACCTCTACTAGTTGGGAGATAGTGAAATCATGAGTCAATTAATGTCTTTTGCAAACAGTTGGTAGAGCTTCAAGAATAGTTTGAGTAGTCAAGACAACAAAACACTTTGCATCATCTCTTGCATATTGTGCCTTGTTCTTGATTAACTTCATATTTTGAATATTGGATCTAATTGTCATACATGGCAAGAATGTGTTTATTAAATTGTTGCTAATATTCATAGTTATTTTCATCTATCCACTACAATCCACCAGGTTTACATATACAATTTATGCTTTTCTCTAGATATTGATGTTCTCATATGATGAAGGCCCATAAAAAATGAGCACTTCACCTTCGAGTACAAATCTAGTATGTTGGCTACAAATATCAAATATTGTATTGGGTTTTGGAGTTGTTAAGACAAGCCTAAAGAAACAAACTATGTAGTTAGTTATATGCAATAAACAAGTGATGTACTTCTCTTTTTACTTTGAAATGATTGAAGAGGTTTGAGATGATGATTTTTACATTGACAGATTATACATATATATAAGAAAACATAATATCAAAAGCCAAAAAATTGTCAAATAAATGTACTTATGAATGTCATGGCCTAATCCACTTACATTGTTAAGTTACTGTGATATAAGGGGGATTCACTGCACACAGGTCTCTCCTTTCTCAAGAGATCACTAGGGAAAAAACTGACCTTATACACCTCAAGACAACAAAATGATAAATTACCAAATATATAATTATGTTCTCGAAGAAAGGGTTAGAGATCCTGAGAGAGCTGAATCAGAAGTATTTTTTCCCAGAAGAGAGAGCTCTCAGCCAGAAGATGTAAGCACAGAACTAGGATGCAAGCATGATTCGCTATCATCCAAAAGGCGCATTGGCATCCCGAGTGACAGAGAACTCAAAAAATCAACAGACAAAAAGTAATTCTACTTTCAGACTCAGGAGCAATATAAAAAAAATTGTTAACTTAACCAGAAAGCCAAATGTTGAAGGAAATACCACAATACTTGGAGAGAGCTTACCCCTTTCTCGAACGCTCGAATCTTCATTCCAAGTTCCTTTTTTGTAACCTACACACAAGAGATCAAGGATAAAGTTGTTGGGCGGCTGTATAGGGGTCTGCCTCAGTCAGACCCCATTTTTGTGTTCTCACCTCCATAGACAACCAAGTTGGAAAGGAAAGCAAAGTGTGGTGAAAGAAATACTCGCTCGAGGAGTAGAACCCACACCGCGATAAGCGTGTGGTGAAAGCAAGACCCACTCGAGGAGTAGAACCCACACCACGGTAAAGTAAATAAATGCTTGTGGAAAGAAAGTGAGAAAGAGAGAGAGAGCATTACCCATGGGCCAAGGCCCTCTCTGAAGCACGCAGATGCACCATTGAGTGCTTGCTTGAGAGCTACTACTACTGCTAGGGGACCTCAATCCAACATGGCTTTGCCTATGAATGCACTACTATCAAAGGAGAAGTCCCAAAGCTATGGCTAAAGCAAAATAAGAGCTAGAGTAATGTTTTCCAATCTTCCAACCTCCAAATGAGAGGAAAAAGGAGGTTCTTATGCTTGCAAGGGTGACAAAGAGTCGTTACTTTTAGAATGTAACCGCTAGGACATGTGTCAGAGGGGTTAGCTTTCTAGATTCCATGATTTAGATTTGAGAAATGGACATGATGCTAGTGCATCGTATAGACGTCTACGCGCCATGCAGTCGTCCAAAGCCAATATTCTTGGAAAACACTTTTGTTAGGCTTCTGCTGCTCGACCACTTGTCCTCCTGAAGTTAGAATTGGGACATTCCAACTAAGGGGGTTTTTCCATTAATGTTTTGGAGTGTCATAAATGCTAGGAAAGAATGTGCAACTATGGAACTGCCTCTAGGTGCAATTCTATGATATTACATTTTTCCCCCACTTTAGTGGGCTTGATTTTGAAAAAATTAGCCTCACTAAAGTAGAAAAGAAAAATTTCACCCAAATTTTTGAATTTTACAAATTTGCGTGCCAACAAAAAGAGACCATAGCAGATATCATAGTTGAGCTAACCAGGACTCAAGATTCCCACAACATTTGAGCTCGAAAAGCAACATCTAAGTGATCATGAATTTGTTGAATGTTTCATCTTGCAAAACTCAAATTTAGGTCAACTTCGAAAAATTAGAAGAAAGCTACCACGAAGAGAGGACTGATCAAGAAAAAAGTCATCGGTTCAGAAGAAAATATGATCAAGAGACAACCTTATGCCCCATCTTGAGTTTCCCCTTGGCTTAGTGGGGTGAACTCGGGAGAAACCGAGGAGCCACGACTCCTAGGGAAAATAGGCCCTTGGGGGCCTATTTATACCTAGGTGGCCCCCTAGATTGGTCATTTTCATTATTCACTGCGAGCAAATTGTTGACTTTTGTGAGAGAAAAGTCAGCAAAAATTTTAGCAAGAGAGAGTATGAGGATACAAGGTTGGAGTAGCTGCATTAGGACATCGCCAAGGGTCACGAGGTGGACCAGGTAAGTCGCAAACTCTCATTTTTAGCAATTTTCATGCATTTTTTGAATTGTTTCTAGCGGCGATGTGCGCTGACATCTTTTTCATGCACCTGCATCCCAATCCTACGTTGTTGTCCATGATGAGTGCTGCCATCTCAAATACGCGTTGTCGTCTCTAAGACGACCATGGTGGTGGGGGATGTATGTGCAACACATAGATGTCTACGCGTCGCACATGAGTCTTAATGATTTTTTGCAATTTTTGGATGATAAGTGTTAGCATTCTAATTCAAAATTTTCTTGCTTTTTGTAGGAGTACCTAAAGATTCGGGAGCATCTTGGAGGGTGAGCATTTTGGTTGGTCCACGAGTAGAGGGATCACTTATCAGCAGACGAGGTTACACTCTTGGAGTGTGTCGGTCTCTAGCATTTTTTCACTATGCCAGAGATGAGGTACCATGAAGGCATGCTTATGACCCGTATGGAGCAGTGGGACGCCACTACTTCATCTTTCTAGCTACCAGTTGGGGAGATGACTATTACTCTCAAGGATGCCTATCGGATCCTCAGACTACCCATCTGTGGATGACGGGTGGCCTTGGACGACACATGATGCGCATGGGAGCTGGCGGAGGGTGTTTTCTACTACACGAGGAGGATAGACGATGGTGACAGTACAAGCCACATCTACATGCATTGGTATGACCATGCGAGGACCACATCGCCCTTGATCTATCGCGTTATGGTTGTGACCGTTGCATTTCAGATTAGGATTGATGGGCGAGGCTCACACCTACACAGGGCCCTCGTCCATACTATCAGAGAGATGATAGAGCATAGGACCATTTTTTCCTAGGGGCACAACATGCTAGCGCACCTTTACTAGGAGGTGGTCAGGTACATACACTATGAGTACTGCAGCCTAACAACGTGCACACTTTTGTAGGTGTGGGCCTTCGCCCACATCATGTGCACTTGGACAGTTGGTTTTCCCTAGCTTTGACTGTATAGGGTCCCCATGGCCCGCTGGATGGATATGATGGGCCAGTTGAGGTTCAGAGACCTACAGTTTTTGTGGCTACAGTTTGATACCCTTACATTAAAATAAGGTTCGATGGATACCCTATCAATTTTTTAGGTGGGTGGATGATGGTAGGTATTTGAGGAACCTACAGAGAGACCATTTTTTGATAGGGCATAGGGACTATATTATTGTGGCCTATTACTGGAGTCGAGTCATGCGACAACATGGCTGGCCGCAGACCATACCACTAGATGTGCCCACCTATACCAGGGCCCATAGGAGCGTGGCAAGGTTCAGGGACCGCCCTCACCTGAGTATCATAGACATAGTCCCATCTGATGATGATGAGCCTGATCATGATCTACCACCTTTAGTGGTGGGGGATAATGTAGGCATAGCTGCAATTTTTTTGTAGTGGTGGGAGAGGCAGTGACCAAATCTTGTGTTTGGCGAGGGTGCTTCAGGAGGGGACCCTGGTCCACAGGGGGACTTACTAGCCCCACCATTGTAGGACAGGAGGAGAGGCTGACAATAGGTCGGGGAGGAGGAGGAGGAGGCACCCCAAGAGGAGGAGCTTCTGCTAGTGAGGCCGAGGAGATGCAGGAGATTAGATCCCCCACTGGTGACTCTAGTCTCTTCAGCGCCATTGTCTTCTACTATGGCTACATCACTTTCAGCACCAAGAGCAACTACCGAGACCAGCGACACAGGTCCAAGCACCGAGCCTCACCCTGATCCAACATGGCAGTCAGGTGATCCAGGTATTTATGATTCGTTGTTAAATGTTTTTTACTTTTGATCTGATGATATATGTGTCTTATCTATATATATTCCATGTGATACTGATATCCTTTCCTTTTTGTGGTTGCAGAGGATGCACATGGATGCACCAGGCTCATAGCTCAGTGCATATCAGAGGTGGTCCCCACTATACAAATTCAAAGGTAAGTCTTAGAGGCATTTTGGCTGGTGTCTGTGAGGTGTCATGCCCCCAGCTTCAAGCCAGTTGCACACCTACAAACTAGCTATGAGGAGCAGGGTGCATAGGTTGTCCAACTGACAGTAGAGTTGTCAAGTGTGCAAGGGCAGTGTGACCAACAATCGGGGGAGCTACGAGCAGCGCTTGCTGAGTGAGACACGACAATGAGGAGGGCTGATGTTGCTGAGCAGGCATGTGATGCCCTTTAGAGCTATCTCGATGACCTTGATGGGCAGTCATCAACTGTGAGTCTGATAGAGTATCAACGATTATAGGACTAGCTACGATAGGCAGAGCTGATGATATCTTCCTTGCAAGGGGAGATCAGAGGGATGCAGGCAGCTTTATCTGCATCATTCTCTCATTGTTCATGCTTGATGACTACAAACCAACCCCTCCCTCGGCTTCCAGAGCATCCACCAGAGCCAAAGGGGTCTGGGAACCATGCACCTTAGTGATCAAGGATCATTATCATCATCAGTTTTGTGTACACCATTTTTGGTAGCAAGATACATACATGTTCATACATACTTGTAGATCCTTTTGTATAGACATATATTCAGTAGCCACTCATTTTTTGTAGTAATGGCCTGATACATGTAAATGACATTGGTGTTAGGGTTAGAGATGACAGATATCTAACAATTAAATGCAGATTTAAATAATAAACAGAGAAACTAAAACACACACACAGAATAAATCATAACACAAATAATTTAACGTGGTTCACTCAATTTGGGCTACATCCACCAAACCGCAGCCATCCAATACTTTTATTATCTAGTATAAAACCTTTTACAATCTTGCGAATAATTGTGTTTTTCATCATATAGTAATACCCATCCGAACCCCTTTTTACCAAGCTTAGAAGCTTCTAGATTTTAGGGTTCTACAAAATTGGATTTTTCTTTTTTTCATTAATTTTTCCCTTTTTTGGTAATCACGCGAAAAAAAATAGGAAGAAAATTTTTCTCGGGGGTTGCCACCCCCAAACCCCCGCTTGGGGCCTGGCCCAGCCCAGGACCTCAGCAAGGATAGGGGCAAGGGTGTATAGTATACCATGGGCTATACAGTATAGCATGATCAATCGCCACATACCAACAATCTCCCACTTGGAGACTAATCCTGGATGACACTGCTACAATCCCACTGGAAATAATTACCTTGGACCCTATTGCTCTGTTATACTTGAATTCAACCTTGAAGACCAATCGAAGCTGAAGAGGAGCTCAGCTTCTCCCTTGTCACCGCCTTTGTAACACATATCCACTGGATTGACATATGTATGTATCTTGTCTAGCTTGACCTGTCCATCCTCCAACACTGACCGAATGAAATGATATCTCAACTGTATATGTTTTGTTTTAGAATGCAAAAAAAAATTCTTTGTAAGATGTATAGCACTTTGGCTGTCTGTAAACAAGTAATTTTTAGCATGTTGTTTTCCCAACTCCTCCATGAAAAGTTGCAGCCATATCATCTCCTTTTCCACCTCTGTGGTGGATAAAGCAACCACCTTTTGCAAGCGAGAAATCCAAATCACTATTGTCCCACCAACTGTAAATACATAACCTATGGTACTCGGCCTGGTATCTATATCCCCTGCTAAATATGAGTCAACATAGCCTTTTAAATCAATATTAGAGCCCCCAAAACATAAACAACTATTGGATGTACCTCTCAAATACCTGAGAATCCATTTTACTGCATTCCAATGCTCAACTCTGGGATGACTCAAATACCTGCTAACAACTCCTACAACATGTGCAATATCCGGTCTCATGCATACCATGGCATACATCAAACTGCCTACAGCTGAAGCATATGGTAGCTTAGAAATTTTTTCTTCCTCCTCTTGTGTCTTTGGACACATATCCTTAGTCAATTTGACATGACTAGGCAAAGTTGTGCTGACAGCTTTTGCATTCTCCATATGAAATCTTTGTAACACCTTTCAACATAATTAGCCTGAGATGAAAACAATTTTCTATTTTTCCCATCTCTACAAATTTTCATACCAAGGATTTGTTTTGTTGCCCCCAAATCCTTCATAGCAAAAGAATTTGTTAACTGTTGTTTTAACTCACTTATGTGATCCATGTTAAACCCAGCTACAAGAATGTCATCAACATATAAACACAAAATAATGTAGTTGTCATTATCCAACCTCTTAAAATAAACACAATGGTCAGAATTACACCTGTTGTAGCCTTGCTCAGCCATAAAACTATCAAATTTCAAGTACCATTGCCGAGGTGCTTGCTTCAAACCATATAAACTTTTATTCAATCTGCACACTAGTTTCTCCTTACCTTTGACCTCAAATCCTTGTGGTTGTTCCATATATATTTCCTCTTCCAAATCACCATGGAGAAAGGTTGTTTTAACATCAAGTTGTTCTAAATGAAAATCTTCATCAACCACAATACTTAAAACAATACGAATAGAAGTCATTTTAACAATTGGAGAGAAAATCTCATCAAAATCAATACATCCACTGTTTCCACATTGCAAATCCCTTTACAACTAATCTAGCTTTAAATCTTTTCTTACCTCCATCCTCCTCTTTCAGCCTATAAATCCATTTGTTTTGTAAATCCTTTTTACCTGTAGGCAACTGGCATAATTCCCAAGTCTTGTTTTTCAGCAAGGAGTCCATTTCTTCTTCCATTCCATGCTCCCACTGAACCTTGGTATCCACCTGCATAGCTTCATCACAATATTTTGGTTCACCAACATCAGTTAACAAAATACGATACAAAGAGGGAGAAAATCTTTCAGGAGGTCTACTTATCCTTGAAGATCGTCTAACATGAGTTTGTGGTATTTGTTGCTGTTTTTGTTGCCCAGCATGAGGAACCACTGAAACATCATTGTTTGGAATATCATCCAACACTACATAATCATTTTCTTTCTTCTCATGCTGCAACAACAGATCTTTGTACAACACTTTCTCATTGAATATGACATCCCTGCTTCTCACAATTTTCTGATTTTCAAAATCCCAAAACCTATATTAAAATTCATCAGTACTTAATGTCAACAAATACACATTTCTTTGATTTTTCCTCAAGCGGTTCTATTTTCAGAATCTACATGTCATAGTCTTCACGGCTTAAGGTTTTAGCGAGAAAAGAATATACCTTCTTACCTTTCCATGCTTCCTCACCGGAATACCACAACCAAAAGGATTAGAGGGACCTTTATTAATCAAATAAACAAATATTTTTACAGCCTCTTCCCACATGTTTAAAGGCAGCCCAACATGCAATCTCGTAGTTCGTGCATGCTCCATTATTGTTCTATTCATGTGCTCGTACTCCATTTTCACAGTGAGTCGCTTGGAACTATTTTCTACCCTCTGAGATACCATTAGAGGAACAATAATCTTCAAACTCTTTACTGCAATACTCACCACCATTATCAGATCTGAGACATTTTATCTTTTTACCCGTCTCATTCTCAACCAAGCTTCTCCATTTTTTTAAAGTTTCAAATACATCAGATTTCTGCCTAAGGAAATAAATCCATACCTTCCTAGTTGCATCATCAATGAATGTAACATAATACAGAGAGCCACCAAGAGAAGATACCTGAGCTGGTCCCCATACATTCATATGCACAAGCTCCAATTTCTCATCTTTCTTTTGCTTCCCATCCTTGAGAAAACTTACTCTCTTTTGTTTTCCATACACACAACTTTCACAGAAATCCATATTAACACATTTTAGACCTGGTAAAACATTATTTGAATGAAGTACTTTCATACCTTTTGCACTCATATGCCCCAGTCTATTATGCCACAGTGCTAATTCAGAGTCCACAGCAACTGTATGATCTTCTGGCTGAACTGCAACAACTGTTCTTGAACATTGACCTTTTTCTGTAACAATTAAAGTAGAAGGAACAGTATGGCCTGTACAAAGATATAAGGTGCCTACTTTTGCACCTTTTGCTACCACTAAGGCACCCTTTGTGACCCTCCAGTTTTTATCACTAAAAGTAGCTTACAACCTTCATCATCCTAGTTGCCTAGCGAGGAAATTAGAATTTTTTCTTAACTTTGGAGACATGCCTTACCTCGCAGCCAGTAGCCAATGATTCCCCGTGCGCAGCAATCATGATTCTTCCGCGCCAACAATCGGCGGGGTTAGTTGTCTCTAAATAAACAGCCCAAAATCCCCTTGGACATAATCAAGAAAATAACTTCTATGGGGGGTAGCATGAAATGAAGCCCCTAAATCTAACACCCAAGAATCATCAGCATTATCAAGGGAAAGAATCAAAGCATCCTCATCAGGTTTATTACTTACCACATTTGCCTCTTTACTTCCTTCATTTTTGTCTCCTTCTTTATTTTTATGAGATCAACAATCTTTCTTTAAATGACCTGGCTTACCACAGTACCAACAATCCTTCTTGTCTCTAGATTGGGACTTTCTGTCCTTTGATTTTCCTTGTGACTTCCCATGATATCCATAATTGTTTCCTCTCTCTTTGGCTCTACCTCTGCTTTCTGAATTCAAAACACTGCCTAATGTGGATGTTCCACCTGAGCTTTTCCAACGGATTTCCTCGCTCAAAATAACACCAACAACATCATCAAATTTCAATGTATTCGAACTAGAAACATAATTGCTAACCACCATTACCAAACTATTAGAGATTTCAGGCAAAGAACACAGAATCAAAAGAGCCCTAACTTCTTCATCAAAGTTTACTTTTACCGAAGGTAATTGATTGGTGACCGTGTTAAACTCATTTAAATGATCAGTAACTGACCCACCTTCTACCATTTTCATATTAAATAAATGCTTCATAAGAAATACCTTATTCGAAGCGGAAGGCTTTTCATATAACTTTTCCAGGGTTTCCATCAACTCTTGAGTTGTCTTTGATTTTGTAATATTGAATGCCACTGTTTGTGCTAGGCACAAACGAATACTGCCAAGAGCCTTTCTATTCAAGATCTCCCAGTCCTCATCTGACATTGCTGCAGGTTTCTTGGTTTTCCCTTCCAATGGTCGCCATAAATCCTTTTGATAGAGATAGTCCCTCCATGCATCTTCCATAAGCGTGGATTACGCCCATTAAACTTCTCAACCTTCTTACCTCATGCGCCATTTATACACTCAATGATGAGATCTTTCCTATAGATGATAATTGAAACCACAACCCTCGATACCCTTTGTTACTTGAGGAGATGGCATATATCTAACAATTAAGCACAAATTTGGCAATAAGCGAGCTAAACACGCGAGAATAAATCATAACACGGATAATTTAACGTGGTTCACCAATTTGGCTACATCCACCCAAATCAGCGGCCTTCGATACTTTTATCCGGTGTAAAACCTTTACAATCTTGCAAAATATCCGTTTTCATCATACTGTTAATACTCATCCGAACCCTTTTTGCAAGCTTAGAAGCTTCGTTTTGGGGTTTAAATCGGATTTTCTTTTTTTCATTGATTTTTCCCTTTTTCAGTGATCACACGAAAAAAATAGGAAGAAAATTTTTCTCGGGGGCTGCCGCCCCTGACCCCCACCCATGGCCCGACCCAGCCCAGGACCCCGGCAAGGATAGGGGCAAGGGTGTACAATATACCATGGGCTATACAGTATAGCATGGTCAGTCGCCACATACCAGCGATTGGATACACACATTGTGCACATATATATACATATATGGATACATCAATTTTGGTTTCATGACATTGTTTATCTGGACGTGTATGTTTTTTATATCTCGTATGTTCATGCTATGGATGTTATATTTTCTTGTGAATGTATGCTTATATCAAATGCTAATATGATTTAATTAAACACACATGGATGTATGTTAATTAAATACAATGATGATCTGATGACCACACACACACATGCACATGGTCACTCATAACACAAAATTATCATAATGTGTTAATGAACAATGTCAACATATGTAATACTACTACTCTTTTTTACAGAGAGAGAGCACCACATAGGTGACACATAGGACATTATGCGTAGTAATGGTGAAGATGCATAGCATTGAAAAGCTCATTCAAAGGTGTTCCATTCATAGATGATAATCCATAAGCGCTTGAGCTGTAGACAAAAATCACAATGTAAGGGCCTAACCAGTTAGGATTGAATTTCCCTCTCTAGTTGGGCGGCACATTTACATTTCTTTGATTCTCATGAAGAACCAAATCTCCTATTTTAAAGGTTTGAGGTAGTACACTTTGATTGTATTGTCTAGATAACCACCAATGATAAGCTTTAAGATGTTTGAGGGCTCGTAAATGGTGCTCATCGAGCATCTCTAGCTGATGTAGGTGGTTGACTCAATAGGTCTCATTATCAATTAGATCTTTTAGGGAGACTCACAAAGACGAGATTTCAAATTCTAAGGGCATGATAGCTTAGGCACCATACACGATGTTATGGGGTGTTATCCCTATAGTTGTGCGAACACTCATGCGATAGGCCCATAGAGCATATGTCAATTGAATGTGCCATTCTTTATCATGTGTATTAACTATCTTCTAGAGAATAAGCTCAAGAGTTTTATTTGATTCTTCTGCTTGACCGTTAGATTGAGGATAATAGGGTGTGGAAAACTTGTGCTAGATATGAAACTTCTCAAGAAATTGCTTCACTTCCTTGTTCTTGACTAGTGTACCATTGTCAGAAACAAGTGTAGTAGGCAATCCGAATCAAGAAATGATGTTGTTCATAAGGGAGCTACAAATAACTTCAACATTCATGGAGCGAAGCAGAATAGCCTCAACCCACTTTGTGAAGTAATCTGTGGCAGTAATGATGAAAGCATGTCCTTTGGAAGAGGGAGGTGATATCTTTCTGATAATATCTAACCCCCATTTAGTGAACGGCCAAGGGGAAGTTTGGTTTTGTAACTCTTGAGTGGGTGCATGAATGAGTCGGCTGTGTTGCTGGCATTGAGGGAACTTCTTAACAAATTCAAAGGAATCTCATTCCATTTTTTGCCAATAGTAGCCCATGTGTATCAATCTCTGTGTCAAGGATTTACCACTAAAATGTCTACCCCTAGAGCCCGTGTGGGCTTCCTTAAGGGCAAGGGGTATTTCAGTTTTGGTAAGACACCTAAGAAGCAAACCATTGTAGGCTTTTCTATAAAGGATGTCTGATAAGATGACGTAGAGAACTGCAAGCTTCTTCATGCGAGTGTGGTCATTTTTTGTAGCATCATTAGGGAAGTTCCTAGTTTTTAAATAGTTATAGACATCAACAAACCATTCTCCAAAGTCCACATGGGAACACATGGGGAATTCTACTTCAGGTTCTTCAAGAATCGCAGGGGTTCGTAGGACCTGGACCAAAAACTGGTACTCCTTTGTATCTTCTTCGAAAGGTACCAAGGAAGTGACACTTGCCATGGCATCAACATGTCTATTTTCTCTCCTAGGGACATTGTCTATCATGAAGGAAGAAAGTTGTCTGAGTAAGGACAAGGCATGGTCCCAATATCGGGACAACTTACTTTGCTTGGCTTGATAAACTCCCGTTATTTGATTCACTATAAGTTCATAGTCGTCTAAGATACAAAGGTGTTTTATTTTTTGTGCTATTGTGGCGCGTAAGCCGACTATAAGGGTTGAGTACTCGGTGATGTTATTAGTACAAGGAAAGTTTAATCAAAAGGACAAGGGGACTGGTTTTCCTTTGGGGGATATTAGGGCCACTCCCACTCTAGAACCAGTTTGACACCTCGACCCATCGAAGTACATTTTCCATTCGGGATCCTCATTGATCAAGAAAATGTTTTCATCAAGAAACAGATCTAAGCCAGGAAAGGAGCAAGATGAGGGAGTGTTTTCCAACTGATCCACAACCACTTGTACCTTTATTGATTTATGAGTAACAAACTTTATGTCAAACTTAGAAAGAAACATAACCCATTTCACTAACCTTCCTGCTAGGTCAGTACTGGAGAATAAATTCCTTAAAAGATCTATTTTTACTATGACATGTGTTTCAGCATGGAGGAGGTAATGCCTCAGCTTCTATGTAGCAAAGATAAGATCTAGAAACTACCTTTCCATGGAATAATAATGGGTTTCATAATCAACTAGGACGTGGCTAATGTAGTAGATTACTCTTTCTCTCCTAGAGTCATCATATTGAGCCAAAAGGGTTGCTAAAGCATATGGTGACACAACTAGGTATAGCAGAAAGGGTCTATCCTGCATAGGCGACATCAATATGGGAGGCTTGGCTAAGTAGGATTTGATCGACTCAAAGGCCTTCTAACATCCCTCATCCTTCATGAAGCGAACATCCTTTTTTAACAAACAAGTGAAAGGAAGGGTGTGATCAGCCAATTGAGATATGAATCTACAGATTGCCTAAATCTTTCCCTGTAAACTCTGCAACTCGGTAATATTCCTTGGTGGAGGCATGTTAATGATAGCATTGATCTTTTTAGTGTCGAATTTGATCCCATGATGAGACACTATGAACCCTAGAGGCTTTCTGGCGTTAATGCCAAAGACACACTTAAGGGGATTTAATATCATTTTGTAGAGTCGAAGCCTTTCAAAAATAAAACAAAGGTTCTTAGGATGATCCTGACAGGTTATGGATTTGGCCAATATGTCATTGACATAATCCTCTAGAATTTTGTGAATGAAGTCATGAAATATTAGGGTCATCGCATGTTGGTAGGTAGCTCCTGTATTCTTTAATCCAAAGGGAATGACCACATAACAAAAAGTACCCCACGGGGTAGTAATGGTTGTCTTGTATTGATCATCTAGGTTAATATGAATAACTATAACCCGAGAAGCCATCCATGAAGGAGAGCAATGCATGGCCTGTAGTTGAGTCAACAATCATGTCTATATTGGGTAGCAAAAAATCATCTTTAAGGGAAGTCTTGTTAAGGTCTTGGAAATCGGTGCATATGTGAATGCGACTATTAGGTTTACTAACAATGACTATGTTTGAAATCCAAGGAGAATAATTGATGGGACGGATAAAGCCTGCTTTTAATAGTTTCTCTATCTCAGTCTTAACCATTAATGCCACTCTAGGATTGATCTTTCGAATTTTTTTCTTAACTGGATTGGCATCGAGACATAGGACGATATTATGAACCACTATAGATTCATCAATACCAAGCATATCCTCATATCTCCAAGTGAATATGTCAGGATGGGAACACAAAATACTGGAGTGTTAGTTTGCTTCTTCCAAAGAAAGAGATTTTCCAATTTTGATCACCTTTTTAGGGGATACGAGGTCCATTGAGACCTCGACAATATGCCCTTTTATGAGGGAACTTTGGTCTTCATGCTCAGGTGTTGGAATGCCATCATTGGTGTTAGATAGAGGATCCTCCTCATCAACATTTAGGACATACTCCCTGAAATACACTTGGCTACGCAAGTGATATGAGAAACGTCTTTTGTGATGATAAGGGGGGAGTGAGGAGTATGCACCTAGAAAATCCTCTAATTCTTTTTCAGAAGAGAAGATATCTAGAGGAATATTCTTGACTTTCTCCTTTTCCTCTATTAACTTCGGGTGGATGAGGTTCAATGGTTCGACTGAAATCATGTTAACACTCCACCAAGGCTTTAGCTTATGTTGTTCAATAGAACAACCTAGCCCCAAGTTACACTGTCATGGCTTAAGATTAATGGGGACTTGAATTCTCTACTCAATACATCCCAAGCCCTTCTTCCCATAGCCATATCGAGAAGCGAGCTCATATTTGAATCCATAGCAAGTTTGTAAAACTTCAGGGGGCGGCAGATCCACATAGAGTGCTTCATTCCACCAATGAACATCAAACGTCTCTATAGGGGTACTTTTGCCTCCTTTTTCGGATTCAAAAATGTTAATTTCTTTTGTAAGAGGTGGATCATTCTCCTCAGTATGGGAAGGAGTGATTTCCTAAATAGGGTCGCACTTCTCCTCCACGGGAATATTATCCACCTTTGTACTAGGGGCACACAAAAAGTTTATGCAAGAGGGGTCCACCTTGTACTCCACAATAAAGAATTCAAAAAATTTCAAGGAACCCCAATCATCTCCAAGGAAATTATTTGTTTGAGAAGATGATACGAGAGAATCGAGATCCTCCGCTTTAGGTGTTTCTTTAGTTTCGACACTCGCCCTGGGAACGATTTCCACAGAGGGTATCGATGAAGAACACACCATAGCATCAATGATTAAGGAAGGAATACAATTTTTGAGGGTAGACATGGTTGAAACATGACTGGAAGTAGCCAGTTCACAGAGGTGAATGCTTTCTGGATCCGCTTTGATAGTGACTACTCGGTTGTTTGCAACAAATTTCAAGCGATCTGAAAATGGGGAGTTACTGCACCCATAGCATGGATCCAAGGTCTCCCTAAAAGGAGATTGCAAGGTAAAGGTCCAGGCATCACATAAACCAATATGGGCAAGGTAACGGGGCCTAGCTACAAAGGTAGTATTATCGTACCTAGAGCTTGACGGCCAACATTATCAAATCCATGAATGTACAATGAGGAGGCTGCCAAGGAAGACGAATCAACTTTGATTTTAGGTAGTAGGTCCATACCGCAAACATTGAGTTTCGATTTGGTATCAACAAGGGTATGCCTGATATCGATGTTATTAACGTTAACTATGATTATTAAAGGCTTTTCTTGTTTCTACATGTCCAGAGGTGGGAGTTCTTGTGGGTGGAATGTAATATTCAACAAATCTGTACGAATATGAGCCAACAACACATTAACATCTGTAGGCCTAGCGGAGGCAGGCAAGAGATCTTTTACAGGGCCTCCTGAAGCATCTCCTAATAAACTAGGGTGGTTTGAAGCAAGTCCCAAAGCGAGATCTTAGCCGAAGTAACGCGAAGTTGCTCGACAAGATCATAATCGCTTGGTGCTTTGATCGCAAGTTTAGGTGCTGCAGGAAGGCTCAGTTGGGAAGGTGGTAAAGAAGTAGGTTGTGAAGTTGGAATAGAAGGTTGTTGATACAAGTTTTGTCTGTGACTCCTTGTAGGATATGTGTGCCCAACGGCGTTATAAGATGTGGAATCCGTAGCTTTCATGAACCTTGAATACACGTCCAGTGAATTACTATGGCCTAGAATTTTGCAGATGACAGGGTCAACTAGGGTTACATAGATGACGGGTTTCCTAGGGCTCGGGGGAGCCATTGAGACTACCACCACATTTATGGATCCCTCAACCTTTTGAGAAGAGACTTGTTCGGGAGATTTATAGATAGGGGGAATGCCTCTAAGAAATCATCTAGGGAATCCTCCAGCATATAAAAATATTCCTCAGAAAAGTCTTTATGACAAACGAGCAACATCGCGAATAAACTTCCGACGTTCACGTCGGGTTCACCCAAATGTGATATAAGGGGGATTCGCTACACACGGGTCTCTCCATTCTTGAGAGATCACCAAGGAATGAACTGCCCTTATACACCTCAAGACAACAAAATTATAAAGTACCAAAGATATAATTATGTTCTCGAAGAAAGGGTCAAAGATCTTGAGAGAATTGAATCATAAGTATTTTGTCCCAGAAGAGAGAACTCTCGGCTAGAAGACGTAAGCGTAGAACTAGGATGCCAACGTGGCATGCTAGCGTCCTGAGTGATAGAGAACTCAAAAACTCAACAGACAGAAAGTAATTCTACTCTCAGATTTAGGAGCGATATAAACAGAATTGTTAACTTAACCAAAAAGCCAAATGTTGAAGGAAATACCACAATACTTGGGGAGAGCTTACTCCTTTCTTGAAAGCTTGAATCTTCACTCCGAGTTCCTTTTTCGTAACCTACACACAAGAGATCAAGGAGAAAGTTGTTGGGTGGATGTATAGGGGTTTGCCTCAGTCAGACCCCGTTTTGGTGTTTCCACCTCCACGGACAGCCAAGATGGAAAGGAAAGCAAGGCGTGTGGTGAAATCAATACTCGCTCAAGGAGTAGAACCCGCACCACGATAAGCATGTGGTGAAAGCAAGACCTGCTTGAGGAGTAGAACCCACACCATGATAAAGTAAATAAATGCTTGTGGGAAGAAAGTGAGAAAGAGAGAGAGAGAGAGAGAATTACCCATGGGCCAAGGCCCTCTCTGGAGCACATAGATGAATCGTTGAGTGCTTGCTTGAGAGTTGTTTCTACTCATGGGGGAACCTCAATCCGGCATGGCTTCTCCTATGAATGCACTGCTATCAAAGGAGAAGTCCCAAAGTTGTGGCTAAAGCAAAATAAGAGCTAGAGTAATGTTTTCCAATATTCCAACCTCCATATGAGAGGAAAAAGGAGGTTCTTATGCTTGCAAGCGTGGAAAAGAGCCGTTACTTTTGAAATGTAACCACCAGGAGACATGTTGGAGGGGTTAGCTTTCTAGATTCCAAAATTTAGATTCGAGAAATGGAAAGGACACTAGCACAACGTGCAGATGTCTGCGCGTTGTGCAATTATCCAAAGCCTATATTCTCAAAAAATGCTTTTGTCAAGCTTCTACTGCTCAGCCACTTGTCCTCATGAAGTCAAAATTGTGACATTCTCACTAAGGGGGTTTTTCCATTAATGTTTTGGAGTGTCATAAATGCTAGGCAGGAATGTGGAAATATGGAATTGCCTCTAGGTGCAATTCTGCGATATTACAGTTACACAAATACAAGTTATATACATAATGTTTGACTCAATCACAAAAATAAACTACAACTCTACTCACAAATATAAATACCCAACTAGCTTAAATGGTGTTTTAATACTGCACCATGAGTTTAAATAGCTACATTGAAGTGGATAGCTAGCATAGACTACAAATTGTTTCATGATATAATAGACACTTTTGTACATAGATCAATAAACATGAGCATGACATTAGTTTTTCAAAGTCTTTATGTATATCCATGTGCACAACGTAGCACATATATGCAATATTTTAATAAATAGAGAAGGCAACAAAACCAATTTAATAGTATAGCGAAAGTATTTCAAATCAATACCTTCCTTTTGCTTGAATGCTTTCTATATTCATTTTCTCAAATGATATGCTTTTTTATTCCATGCTTTGTACTGGCCTATAATGACTAAAAAGAAAATTATAAACTATATATTAAATCAAAACATGTATGTTTTAATTTACTTAACATAGTTGACATGTTCTATCACTTTATTATGCATTATTCTGACACAATAATATCTTGATAATTGATTTCTATATTTTTTAAGGGACCTGCAAAATAATGTGTTTTATGATTCCATTCTCTATATCTATATGTAAATGATAATATTGTCAAAACACACAAATATGTTAAACCATTCTTGTTATCAATGTCATCGTCTATGTATAGTTACATTGTCAACTTACACAAATATAATTCATTGACACAAAGTTTGATTGAATAACAAAAATAAATTATGTTTAGTTGGGTAACTAGCAAAGACCAAAAAATTGTGTCATGATGCAATAGAAATATTAGTATATATATAAGTAAAAATGAACATGACATTTAATCATGTTGAACAACTATTTCAATTCAATACCTTTGTTTTGTTTGATTGCTTTTTGTATTGACTTTGTCAAAGGACATCTTTTTTCTTCATCGCTTTCGAGTCATCTACAACAAAGAAAATACAATTGCAAATCACATAATTAATTAAAATATGTTGTAAATTTTAATTTACTTGGCATAGTTGATATGTTTTACCATTTTTTATTCATTCTTCCAATGTTGTAACATCTTCATCACTGATTTACATGTCTTTAAGGGAGTTGCAAATAAGAAGATTCAAATTTATATGCAAAAATAAATTGTTTTATTTTGTTTCACTATTTTTTTATTCAATGTATTATAAAATGTGTTTTTTTCTTCCATATTTTCCACTTAGATATACTAAACAAATAGAAAATTACAATCCATAGCATTGGCCAAAACACGATGCAAGTTTGAAATTTTATTCAGCACAACTAGTATGTCTTATTATTGTGTTATGTGTTGCTATGAATTAAAAAGATCTTGCACCTTACTTGGAATTTCTCGAAGGCTTCTACAAAACAAGAAGATCCATTTTGACAAAATAAAACAATCTTGTTACTTAGTGAAACTGTCTTGTTTCTATTATCTAGATAAATTACTCCATTTTTCTTTTATGCTTTGCTTTTGTAGACACTGAACCAAATGACATGTCTTGACTAATATTCATGTTGTTAATTGATCTACAAAATAAAATATTTGTATTTTTTTATCCTACAAACTTTAGTTACAAAAATAGCCTAAATAATGAATTGCAGTAGTAACATTTCATTCACTAATGACATTACTAAACAACTTTACATTATTTCATGATAATATCTTACACATCCTTATCTCTTCCAAAGTGCATGGACATGGCTAGACAATGTTATCAATATGAATCAGAAGAATGTCTTTATCACTCCAGATTCTGATCTTTGAATTTTAAATGTATGTTCATTGTTGTTTATCCACATATGATCAATGATGCTCTTTGACAAATATTATATTTTTTCATCTATTAACCACAAGTTGTGTATTTGCATGTGCTCTCTAAACATTTGTATCTATTTTGAGTTTCTAGAAATATCAATATTAAAGTCACATGTAATATAAACAAAGCTTTTATTAGAAGTAATTGTCATCACTTCACCAATAACTATTACAATATTTGTAATGATTTCTACTAGTCTTGTATAAATATTAAAAAAGTAAAATTTTGTCCCTTAAATATGAATGAGACCAATATTGCTTCCACATTTTCAATTGTTAATGGAATTACATTTGAGACTTGTCTATGTTTTTTGATGCAAGTCATTATGCCATGAATATGGTATGTTGGAAAGCAATTTTAATTTGAAAATGTATCATTTCTTAACTCCATTTTCAAATGAGTTTCCTATAGATAAATAATGTACAATGAAATTAAGTATTTTTTATGTAAAATTTATTGTTTATGCAGTTGGAAATGACTAGTTTTTAGGGTGGATATGGTAATGCATGATCTGTGGTTTTCATATATCATTTTCAAAATTTCTATTAGAAATTATTTGAATTCATTCCATTTCCTCTATAATTATTTTTTTTACCCTATTTTTTCACTATTAGAGGTTTTAACAAAAATAATGTTTCAATGGTTGGCGTGCAAGAGAGAGTTGTGTATGTTAACCCATGTTGTTGGACACCTAAAGGATAAAATGAAGGCCTTGCATTGTAAGCCCTTGTAATATATGTATCATTCAAGCACATATTTATTACAATGTAAATTATTTTCTAATAGTATTCCTTTGTTTACCTCTCATTGTTTTATGAGCTTTTCAAATTGGAGAATTGCCACCCAACCATTATCAATATATGTTTGGTTCAAATAGCTTAATTTTTTTCTTTGATATTTTCCAACAGAATGGTCATTGAACTCAATCCAAATAATGTCTATGTCATTATTTTTTGTATAGGATTTTAATTTACCATCTAATCCTTTGAAAAGACCATCTTGTGTGTCATATTTTCCACCATAGATCTTGACCAATATGTCTATTTTTGTTATTATTTGATTGGATAGGTTTGCAATGTGTTTGTACAATTTTGTTACATCAACAAAATTGTCATGTTTATCATGTGCATTGATTGTGATTAGTTTTCCAAGTAGAGTAGATAACATCTTTTCATTCTATGTACTGAAATATTTTATCTTGTAAAAATAAATGAAAACGTTGGGTCTAAAAATGGAGACTGTAAGAATTTGTTATTCAAATATGCTATGTCAAATTGTCTATTTGAGAACTTGTACATATTTTGTTAAGAATAGCAATATAAATTTCTTATTTTGCCTCATATTTATTTGTAAATTGTATCATTTGATGTTTTCTTCCCGAAAAATTATATGGCACTAGATTAATATATGCTCTTACAACTTTAAAAATGGACAGTCATGTATAAGTTTTTCTTGGTATCTAAGCCACCACAAAAAATAATATCTAAGCCATCAAAAAATTTAGTAGGTGTATGCAATATTTCACACAATCTTTTATCTATGCACCATAGTAGACTTGTTCCAAATAGTAAGATTTCATCTATTAGCACAACATGCAACTATTGATAATTTTATCAATGTGTTCAATCTATCTAAGCTCAATGGAATAGAACTAGATTAAATGATATAAGCATTGTAGAATGCAAGGTTGTGTCTCCTATGTTGTGAGTTTATTTTCTTTTCTTTTGTATGCAAGTAATAATCCCCTTACCTTTTTTGTCTCACTATCAATCAATTTAATTGTATATACGAAGTAGGCCTTGCCGTATTTATTTTACAATGAATTTTTTCCTATTCCATCACTCCTTATTAATAATAAACACAATCACTCAACTTTTTTTTTATATTTCTTCATTAGTATATCTTTCACTATAGCTTGTTGTTCTTTGTTTAACATTCTGCAAACATTATGATGTTCTTTATTGTCAACAAAGTGTCAATTTTTAGCTATCTCAAATGATATCAACATTCATTTCTTGTAGATATTATGTTTCATTATTTCTAAATTTGGTTACAAATTGTATTATGCATTGCATGTGACATTTAAGTTTTACATATTGTTTCCATCTTCATAATTTGCATTTTCAATGGTGACATCATTAAGAACATTATCCATATCACCCCACAATTCATTTACATGTACATATACTTTTCATTGTGTAGAGAAGGGGGATTCACTACTCCCAAGTCTCTAAGACACCAAAGAGTCTAAAGGGAGTGAACTTCCCTAAACCACCTCGAGACTACCTCTATTTTAGATGGAAAGAAAAAGCTAAAAATGGAAGAGAAAAATGGACTTTGTTTTCCTTATACTTTATGATAGAGGTTTACCAAAAGTGGGTGAGTGGACCACAAAGGTCTCAAATTGCAGATTGAATGGCTCTCTTCCAGAGGATGGAAGCCCATGGTTCAGAGTTCAACACATCATGTTGGAGTCTTAGAGACATGATGGCGTCCTGAATGGATAAAGGGTCAAGTTGCAAATTGAAACACACAGAGTTTACTGGCAGCCCAAAAGTTTTGGTTTTACAGTTTAATAGAAATATATGGAAATGAAAAATACAACAAGAAGAATTCTTTAACTTATAAATGTAAACTATTCTAGTCATGAAATGATGAAGAAAGAAGAAGAATGCCAACTTGCTGAAGGTCCAGTTGTCCAACTAGCTCCTCACAATCGGATTGCACCTGTTAGGGTTAGAGATGGCAGATCTAACAATTAAATGTAGATTTTATATAATAAACAGAGAAACTAAAACATACACAGAATAAATCATAACACAAAGAATTTAACGTGGATCACCCAATTTGGGCTACATCCACCAAACTGCAGCCATCCAATACTTTTATTATCTAGTGTAAAACCTATTACAATCTTGCGAATAATCGCGTTTTTCATCATACAGTAATACCCATCCGAACCCCTTTTAACAAGCTTAGAAGCTTCCAGATTTTAGGGTTCTACAAAATCGGATTTTTCCTTTTTCATCGATTTTTCCCTTTTTCGGACAGGGGGCCGGGGTGTATAGTATAGCATGATCAGTTGCCACATACCAACAACACCTACACACATAGTAACAAAAAAATGTTGTGGTTGTGTTTTGAGGTTTACCTTAGCAAAACCCCATTTTTGTGTTCCCACCTCCACAGACAGTTGATAGACCAAAAGGTGTAGAAAAGCGATAAAGAAATAGAGAGAATAGACACAAGATTTTAGAGAGAAAGGAAAATCTAGATGCTACTCTATAAGTAGGATAATGAAAATAAGCAATAAACCAATATCACCTTCCTTTCTACGATCTCATGAAGTTGAGAGAGGAAGGTAAGAACAAGATCACCACAGATGATGGAGTAGAGCTCTGACAACCTACAAAAACAATGCTGCTGGAGCAACAAGAGTGACATAGTAGTGAAGTATGGAGTTGATAGAAGAGAGAGTGATCTTTAAGCAAGAAGGAATGATAGAATGTTCAAGAGAGTTGATAGAATGAAGATATAGCTTGATAGAGTCCAAGAATTAGGTTAAAAAGGTAAATTTAGAGGCAAAAAGGTCATTCCTATTGGTCAATATTCGAAGAGGGATGTTACATTCATAGTTTACAAAGAATCATAATGCCTCTAACGTTCCCTGACTTGGGAATCATATCAAGATGGAAGCACAGTGCATAGACGTCTGCACAATGTGTGGGAATTCCCAAAAAAAATTTCCTCACCAACACAAAATGACGAGGACATGTGGAAAAAACTTGTACTTGGCTAAAATAAGGGTAAATTAATGGAAATTTGTACGAGGTGTAAATTTACACGATTACATTTTCCCCCACTTTAGTGAGCATATGTGTCAATGCTATGTGAGCTAAAGTAGAAAGAGGTTGAAGAGAATATACCAAAAACATAGAGGAAGTATTCCTTTGATCCGACATACCTTGACATGAAAGAGGGAGCTCCACCAAGATGCGAAGATGACACAGGTCTTTGATGCTTCAAAGCTAGCTGTGATCTCACCACAAACATCTTAGGAAAAAAAGAGAATCATAATAGACACAACTGTTGGCAAATTGTGTCTCAACCTTGCAATTATATAAAGGTTATTATTGATAGGATATATATATGAATATATATATATATATATATATATATCCTAGTTACACCAATAGGTGTTATATACAATGGCATCAAGGGAGAGGAGTGGGATGCGTGTAAACGATTTTTTGTTAAATTTTTTAGGAAACTCCTAAAATGGCTAACTTACATTAAATAAATGATACATTGTAAATCTAGAATGTTAATTATTAGGTTTTAGAAGTAACGCCCAAAAATTGCTCAATTAGTTATATTCATTAAATATCTAAGATATTATCCTTCAACTCATGTTTTCAGATATTTTAACTTATTAAAACTAAACTCTTTTAAATTATCTTCTTTTCACATAAATCCTATTTGCATAATTAATTCAACAATTTTATATTTAAATAATTGTCTTTCCACAAAATTAACATTCTCTTTTAAATAAATAACTTGTTTAATTTATTTTAATAAATCAAACCTTACTCATAAACATTTAATCTAATATATAAAATTTTTTACATTTAATCAAATATATAACAAATAAGCCATTTAACTAAATTAAACAGTAATTAATTTCCAAATAAAATAACACAAACAAAATCGACATGACAAGACAAAACAACAAATGACAATGGGCGACAAATGGATACTCATTCAATAAAGAACGATGGCTAAACAAGGACCTGACACTATCTCCGAATCAACATAATTTCATTGGATTAGGGTACACTTAGACCCGACAAGCAGGTGGAGCCGATACCCGGTACCTGTAACTGTATAAAACATCACTTGTTAAACATATCATCATATATCAGAAAACACACTGTGAAGAAGAATTGCAACATAGCAGGGTTCTCACAAGTGAGTAGTGCTACACTGTCTTCTTCACCAAAACTGACAAGCATCATATATCAAAAACAACAATACATCATGATAACTTCATAATAACTCAAAAGCAACATAAACCATGTCACACACATGTCTACCATAATAACATCACACAAACATAATCAAATGATCTCGATGTCTAGTGTATCATCCACAAAGTATAAAAACAACATACTATCGGATTCATAACTGAAAACAACCAGCAAAGTATCATAAGCAACTATCAACTGAACAAGGACAAACTATAACCAAGTGTTGAAACTGGAGGGATGCTACATCAACAAAACAATGTGTTAGCGAACTGCGTGTTAACAGAACAGTGTGTTAGTAAACTGTGTGTGTTAACGGAACAATGTGTTAGCGAGTTGTATGTTAGAAAACCGATATGTGTTAGCAAACTGTGTTATCGAATTCTCCTCCCTAGGTTCGATGTCTATAAAGATTTGAAAACAATTTAAAAGCTATTGTAGTCTTCTTGTAATGTTGCGTCTAGCGAAATTAGTTGGGACTCTTTAGTTTTGAAATTGATATGTATTGTTGCTTGGAATTGCCAATGTCTACCATGGTCAAGGTTAATTGGTTGATTTATTGAATGTCATTTTCTTTCAAAATTATATTATGCACGGAACTAGTATACATATTTATATGTATTAGAATTGGTGGGCTCTTTTATGGCTGGTTAGAAAATGTTAAGAATTTATGTTATTCTTATTGAGGTATGATCATAGATGGATTTTGTTAATAATATTTAACATTTAATTATGTCAAAGAGCTATCTTTTGTTAATTTAGTTCATAAATATTTATGGTTATATTTGATGGAGATCTTATATATATATTGGTTTATAATATAATAGTAGCCATGCTATCATTTTAAAGGAGTGGATCGTCCTTAGAATTTTGTAATTCAATGAAAACTTTAATAATTAAACTTGGGGTTCATTAAGTAATTAAGATAAACGGAATGCCTCACCTAGTGCCTTAATGCTTGTATAGATTAAGGGTAGGTTGAGAAGGCATGGAATGGCCTAGTCATCTACCTTGTCTTCCTAAAAGGTAATTCGACTCCACATGAGTATGTCTAGGGGTCGGGAATCAATAGAGACTGCCAGGGTAACTCTGGATGAGAGCCGGTAGTCTAGGAAGATTCACCAGGGTAACGTAGAACAACTATGTGATGACACTCTGTCCTAAAGCATGTTTGTGGTTTCTTATGTAGAATCACCTTTGTTACTGTTGTAGCCTCTGGGAGTTTACTTGTGATCTTCTAATTCATATTATGTCATGTCGTTATGTATTGTCAGCCATGTAATGTAATGTATGTTCTTTGTTGTTTGTTTGATTGTCTTCTGGACCTGTCATTATCTCCTAGCATAGAGGGAGTGGACCTTCGGGTTCCACGTGGTTGGGAGGAAATCGTGTTATTTTCTTCATTGAGTCCTCTTATAGATATTCTATACTTGGATAACATTGTTTGTGGAAGAGGTTCTTGATCCTTCAGTATTTGTGATGGTGAACGCTGAGCGTACTCATGAACAAAGTTGACAACATTACATTCTCTTGTTGACTATAAGAGAACTTATGTAATGACATTATAATGATTCAAGATTTATTATACTCTCAGTTGATGTAATTTGGTTAAGTATCTTGACCTTATAAAGGCTTATGAAAATTGGATCATTCATGAACATGATATGTTATTAAGTTTTATGATTTTGATATTATGATGTGATGATCTTATTTGTATGATTAAGTAACGTCATCTTGGAATCCTTAGAACGTTTGTGTAATCAAATTATTTAAAAATAAAAAATAAAAATTATTTAGTTAATTTGATTTTTTTTGCTTTGTCCTTTGGATTCCCTGGCAGGGCGTTACATTAGATCAAATGGTGGATATTTTGATGTTATTTCTTTCCCTAGAAGGTAACCCTATTTTATGAGGGCATTGTACTATGGTAGTGACAATGATGTATTCTGAGAGTTTGATAGCAGTCGTATTGTCTCTTGATCTTTGGTGGTGATACTCTTGTGAGAAGCTTGCTTTGCAAGTATATTGTAATCTTTGTGATTTACTAAAAAATATATTAGGTGGCTTTAGGAGTGTGGGGTTTTTCTCCCAAAAGGGTTTTCCCCATATAAATCACTGTGTCATGGTATGCATGATATTTATGTTTAAGTTTTTGTAACTCTAAAAGATATAGATTTTTTTTGCATTATTCTACTCTCAAGTTTAGTGTAGGAAGTTGTTCCACTACCTTAGCTTCCTTATAAGTGGTATAAGAGCTTGATCACCTTTGGTTTTAGTTGCAGGTTGTTGGGTTTTTTGGACTAATCCATGTTTGAGTGGGAGCTTGTGTAGAAGATACTTTGTGATCTTTTTGCAAGAATTTCCAGATGGAAAGTCCACCAGGGAGAATAGAGGTGGAGAAATTTTATGGAAATAATTTTGAAATGTGGAAGTTGAAGATGGAAGATCTATTAATAGATCGAGATCTGTGGGATGTTGTTGATGAGAATGTGTCAAGGCCTGAAAATACTACTCAGGCTTCTCAACATGATGTTATGGACTATAAAGTCAATAGTCTAATTAGATTGTGCTTGGAAGACTCTGTTTTAATTAATGTCCATGAGGATACCACTGCACATAAACTATGGAAGAAGCTTGGTGAGATGTATCAGGCTAAATATTTAGTGAACATGGTTTTCTTGAGGAAGAAGTTGTATTCCTTGAGAATGGAAGAGGGTGGATGAATCACTGACCACCTGGAAGCATTCAATATGTTGGTGGATTAGTTGGCATTAGTTGGTGTCAAAATGGATGAGGAGGAAAAATGTCAGATCTTTCTTTGTTCTTTGCTTGATTCGTGGGATTCTCTTATTATGGCTATTGGGAGTACTTCTGTAATTTTGAAGACTGAAGATGTGGTGGGTTCTTTTCTTTCTAAAGAGATGAGGAGGAAGGTATCCATCATTTCCAAGGAGTCCCTAAATGTTTGTGGAATACCCAAGGAAAAAGGCAAGAAAATGAGAAGCGTGACAAATCCAAGTCCAAGGGGAGATCTAAATCTCCTGGAAAGTCCAAAGTTATTTGTTGGAAATGCGGTATGCCTAGACATGTTCGTAAGGAATGCAAAGAAGAAAAGAAGAAGAAAAAGAAGAAATTTGATTATGATTCTGAGTCCAAGAAGGAAGATGGTGACACATTCATTTCAAATTTGGAAACTCGTGCAGGTAATGATGCATGGTTAATTAACTCAAGTGCATCTTTCCATATGACCTTTAATAAAGATTAGTTTTCTGAAAATGAAGAATTTGGTGGAGGTAAGGTGTACTTGGGTGATGATACTCACTTAGAAATTATTGGTCATGGTAAAGTTAAAATTATATTTCCTGATGGTAGAATAAAAATGATTAGTGGTTTGTTGCTGTCCCTAGATTAGCACAAAATCTATTATCTGTAAGAAAACTAATAGATGTGGGTGTGTAGGTAGTATTTTATGATGTAGGATGCAAGATGGTCAGAGGTGCTATGGTGATTGCTCAAGGTGTTAGACATCACACTTTGTATAAGCTTGATGCATGCACTATTGAGTGCAATAGTAATTCTATGAAAATCAAGTATGTGGAAGAAGTGAGGGTTTCACCTTTAGTAGATGGTTATGGATTTTGGGTACCTAAGGGTGCTCTTTCTTCTAAAACAAAGCTACCTGCAAAGAAAACTATGTTATGGCACTAGAGATTTAGCCACATTGGAGAAAAGGGTCTAAGGACCTTAAAAAATAAAAACCTTGTTGAAGGTTTGTCTGATTGTAATCTTGAATTTGATTTATGTGAGCATTGCATTTATGGAAAAAAAATTGCGTTTAGTTTTACTCGAGTTCTCATAAATCTTGTGGTGTATTGGATCTTATTAATTCTGATGTGTTTGGTCCTGTAGATGTTTCTTCGATTGGTAAATCCACATATTATGTTTCATTTATTGATGATTATAGTAGGACATGGGTATATTTTCTAAAGAGTAAATCCAAAGTTTTCAGTTGATTTAAAGAATTTAAAGCAATGGTTGAGTTACAAAATGGAAAGAAAATAAAATGTTGAAGGACTGATAATGGTGGTGAATTTTTATCTAATGATTTTGATAGATTTTGTAAAGATTGTGATATTCATAGAAAAAAGAAAACCCCATATTATCCACAACATAATGGAGTTGCAGAAAGAATGAATAGGAAACTTATGGAGAAGGCTAGGAGTATGTTGAGTGGTCCTGGCCTAGAATAAATTTTTTGGGATAAAGTTGTTGCCACTGCCTGTTACCTGATTAATAGGTCTCCTACATTAGCTCTTGTTTATAAGATGCCTATAGAGGCATAGTCGAGTTGCAAGCCTTCATTAAGACATCTTAGAGTTTTTGGTTGTGAGGCATATGCACTTGTGCCAAAGGAGAGGCGAAAAAAGTTGGAGAACAAGGTTGTGAAATGTATCTTCATCGGATATAGTTATGGTGTGAAAGGATACAAGCTTTGGGATCTTATTGCACAAAAGATAATATATAATAGAAGTGTTATTTCTAGAGAAACTAAGCCTTCTTATGTTACATAGCAGCTAGAACAAAGTAAATAGGAAGATGTGATTCAATTTCCTTCTACACCTGAGAAAGTTGAATTGAGGCCCAAGGATAGACAAGAAGTTGAGGAGAGCTCATCTACCTCTGGATCTTCAGAAGAGGAGGAAGAACCACCAACTCAACTTGTTCGTAGGTCTACAAGGCATAGAAAACTACCTGAAAGGTATACACCTGAGGATTGGAGATGTATTTTTTCTTTGAATACTAACATGGATGAACCCAAATCTATAGAAGAGGCATTAGGTATGAATGATGTAGAATCCTAGAATATTTTTATGGATGAAGATATGGCATCTTTGAAAAAGAATGATACATGGGATCTTGTACCATTCCTTGAAGGACAAAAACTTGTTGGTTACAAATGGGTGTTCAATAAAAAGAATGGTTCAGATGGAGGTATTTATAAGTACAAAGCAAGGTTGGTTGTGAAAGGTTACTCTCAAGTTTAGGGTGTTGATTATGGTGAGATATTATCTATTGTTCAAAAAATGTCATCCATTAGATTTTTACTTGCCATTGCTACTGCTTATGATTTAGAGGTTGAGCAAATGGATGTGAAAAATGATTTCCTTCACAGTGACTTGGAGGAGGATATTTATATGACACATCCAAAGCACTATGTGGTGAAAGGTAAAATGTGGTGAAAGGTAAAAGTAAGTTGGTTTGCAAATTGAAGAAATTTTTATATGGCTTAAAATAGAGTCCTAGGATGTGGTACCAAAAATTTGATACATATGTGTCGTGTTTGGGATTTGAGCGTTCTAAATCAGCTCATTGTGTTTATTATAAAATTGATGGTGATCATTTCCTATTTATTGCATTATATGTTGATGATATGTTATTGATTGGTAAAGGGGAAGGTATGATTTCAGAACTGAAATCTTAACTTGTTGCTAAATTCAAAATGAAAGATCTTGGTGCAGCTAGGCACATTCTTGGGATGGAAATTAAAAGAGATAGAGTGAACATAAAGCTATGTCTTGTACAAAGCAAGTATGTTAGTTCAATTTTAAAGAGATATAACATGCAGGATTGTACCCCATTTGTGTGTTCTCCTTTCTATTGGAACAAAGTTATCTATTTTAGATTGTCCAACATCTCCATCAAAGATGGAAGACATGAGAAAAGTGCCTTACCAGAGTGTATTTGGAAGTTTTATGTATCATGCTATGGTTTGTACTAGTCCATACATTTCCCAAGCAGTGGGAGTTCTTTCCAGATATATCTTTAATCCTGGTAGAGTTCATTGGAAAGTAGTTAAAAGAGTCTTTAGATATTTGCACGATACCTCAGGTTATTCCTTGTGTTATCATTGTAATGTGATTGAAGATGATATTTCCCGTGTTATTTATGCTTATCTGGATTCAGACTAGGTAGTTGATATTGATAGTAGATGATCCATCAGTTCCCATGTGTTTACTTTATTTGGTGGTGCAAATAGTTGGATGAGTAAGTGATAGGTTGTGGTTTCTTTTTCCACTACTGAATCAGAGTATATGGAAGCTACTCATGCTTGTAAATAAGCCATTTCACTTAAGATATTGTGTTCATATATTGGAATAAAACAAGGTGCAGTGAAAATTTATTGCGACAATCAGAGTGTGATATGTCTAACCAAGAACCTGGCATTTCATGCCAGGACCAAGTACATTGATGTACAATATCATTTTGTTTGAGATATGGTTGAAGATGGTAGGGTGAAGTTGTTTAAGGTAGAGACTTTAATGAATGTTTTTGATTCTTTAACTAATCTTGTGAGCACAAAGAAGTTCAGATGGTGTTAAGAGATTATGGGCCTTTTGGCTCCTAGCAATTAAGAGATAATGTTTACTCCAGCCCATTACTCTTGTAAGGTGTTCAACAAGTGGGAGATTTATTGGGAAATTGTGTCTCAATCGTGCAATTATATAAAGGTTATTTTTGATAGGATATATATATGAATATACATACATATAGATATATATATATATATATATATATATTTCCTAGTTACACCAATAGATGTAATATATAATGGCATCAAGGGGGAGGAATGGGATTTGTGTAAACAATTTTTTGTTAACTTTTTTAGGAAACTCCTAAAATTTCTGACATACATTAAATAAATGATATATTGTAAATCAAGACCCTTAATTTTTAGGTTTTAGATCTAATGGTGGATATTTTGTTGGTATGTCTTTCCCTAGAAGGTAACCCTATTTTATGAGGGTTTTGTATTACAGTAGAGATGGTGATGTATTATGATATTCTAATAGAATTCATTTTGTCTCTTGATCTTTGGTCGTGATACTCCTGTGAGAAGCTTGCTCTGCAAGTATAGTGCAATCTTTGTGATTTACTAAATAATATATTGGGAGACTTTTGGACTGTGGGGTTTTTCTCTCGAAAGGGTTTTCCCCACATAAATCAATGTGTCATGGTCTGCATGATATTTATGTTTATTTATGTTTAAGTTTTTGTAATTGTGAAAGATCTTTAAAAGTTTTGGATTATTCTCCTCTCAAGCTTAGTGTAGGAAGTTGTTCTGCTACCTTAACTTCCTTACAACAATAAGACATAGTATGATCAAATAAGACACACGACACAATCTAATCAGATGATAAGCCAATGGTTGTTGCAAATTACATTGTAGGATAGTCATTGGAAATTCAAGTCTAGTCAGGCTACTCCCAACCTAGATGCCAAAATATAAGGCATCAGAATCCAAGAAACATAATACCAAATATCATATAGAAGACACAAATTGTAAGCTATCAGATGATTATTTTGAGAAGAAGGCTTTCAAAAAGGGGTTCTTTTAGCAGGGAACCCTTCAAGACATCAAGACACAAAAGGGCCCTTTTGAAGGAACATACCTTTTGAAAGAAACGATATTTTATGCAATTGATTATGTCATCAAGGAATCCTTTTACAAGATCTTTCATTAAGGAATACATTGGAAAAATAATGCTCCTTTTTCGAAAGGAAATTTTTTAGACTCTTTCTTTTTGGAAAGAATACTCTTTTTTCAAAAGGAAAATTTTCAGACTCTTTCACTACATAATCCTTTTTGAATTTTTTTACCAAAGAGTTATTTTTGAGAGAATACATCATTTTAAAAATAAAAAATTTCAACAAGGGATTCTTTTTTCAAGGAATTCATTGTAAATAAATGACACTAAGGAATCCTTCTAAAAGAATGAACACCTTATTAAAAATTAGACAAGCATGAAATCCCCCCTAGAATGATGTGTGCTATGTAGAGGAGAACATGGCATTGTAAGGAGAAAAATAAGAGATAAGAGATGTTGTGGCACGAGATACATGGTGAGATGTATTCCTGGTATGTTGTCACACATGCGAGGGACAACACATTGAAACCACAACATCATGAAGTAGACAAGTAGAGATGAAGAAATCAAGAGACAAGGGGATCTGATAATTCAATTTAGAACCACCCATATAGATAGATATAATATAGTATACATATGAAATGTCATCAATCCAAAAATTTCTTAGAATATGAAGAGAAAACATAAAGACAAAGTAAAAAAAAAAATTGGGTCAACATGGAAGAAGGCCTAAATACCCCCAACACTTTGCATCATCCCCAATATCGAAAAGCACTATTACAACACATAAAAGAATGATAAATTAAATAGAAGAAGTGTACGAAATATTTATAAGCTTGTATCTAAGTAAATACAAGGGTAGAAAGGGTCCTCTAGGAAAGATCACAAACATAAAAAGACAAGCACGAGGAAACACAAAAACACAAACAAATCTAATCTACAGATGTAGAAGAGGCACCACCCTAGTCGTCATCAACCAACATGTCATCCTACTCCCAATCTAGATCATTATAAGGGGAGGGAGGATGATCTTGCAAGGGCAAGATAGAAAAGGCAGTGCCCTCCAACTCACTAGCAAAAAGAGCCAAGGAAGAAGTCCCCTCCAGGTCTTCTTCATCAAGTTCCTGTGAAGCAAAGGTCATTGATATTGAATAGATCAAGGAAAGATTCAGGATATTATCCATCAACTTGAACATGCACTTCTCAGGAGTTCCCTATTTCAACTTAATAGGGGAAGGACGAAGCACCCGAGAGTCACTATCAACCTTGGGAAGAGGGGAAATGACCAACACAGGGGAAGAAGGGGCTACATCTATTACAAGGATGATGTAATCCAAAACTAAACTAGACTCTGAAGAAGGGGATCCCTTCTTATGACCATCACTTGTGGTGAGGTAATCGTCCAACTTGTTCTTCAACAAAGGATGTGGGATCCCCACTAAGGAAGCAAAAGTGGAGGAGGAACTAGAGGCAACTGCAGAAGACACCACCTTTGTATTGGGCATGTCAATGGTTTGCAAAAAAGGAGGGATGTCCTAGAGGTACATTAGAAGAGGATGCTTCATAGAGGGACCGATGAATACTTGCACCCTTTTGGGGTGAGCATGATCAAGACTTGCTAGAGGAGCCATAAGGAATACATAAGTGATGGGAACTAAAGTAGAAACAACTGAAACATGCAGAGCAACAAAAGATATAGGAATAGAGACACCAAGCTCCTCGGTCTTCTGCAAGATAGTGTTCTCTATAGCTAGATCCTTTTGCTAGTACTTGTGCTCACATGCAAGCTAGTTATGTTGGCTACGAGAATTGGAGGACATGGCATAAGAAGAGGCTAGAGGTTGTTGCTCAACTACATGGGCACTCTTCACAACTGTTGTTAGTGGAAGAGTTATTTCTTGAGTATGAGCAGGAGCAAAAACAATAATAGAAGGAGAAACAAACACAATAGTCTCAACATCAAGCATCTTCTCATTTTCTTCCCAAGGGATAGGTGGAAGAACATTTGGAGGCTACGAAGGTCGAGATGTAGGAAGAACCCCATGGGAACACCCCCCCATGCCATGTACAGTGGGTTGGGGAACCATGGGCACAATAGGCAACTAAAAATCTTGGTGCTTCACCTTCCACCACGTTGGAACCATTCCATTTCCCATACGAGGCACAAGAGCAGGAAGGATTCCACCATGAGTTAGGAAGAAGTAGATGGAGTAGAAGATGTAGGGGAAGAGGGTTCTATAGTGAGAGAAAGATTCTCCTTCCCTTTTGATGAGGGTGAAGAGACAACTTGTTGTTGTGCTATCATAAAGGCCTTCACCAAAAAACATACAGAGATACAAGAAAACTAGCTTTTGATGCTAGGCTCCTAGTCTTATATTTAAAATAAGCTTGGTAGAAAAGCCCCCACATGACACCAATGGTTTATAGCCAGTTTGATGAACCACATGCACTATGCCCTCATGGGGGAATTTCAAACACTTGTGGACTATAGAGGTGACCCCATTCATAGAGGCTATCCATGCAATTCCTATCCTAAGTCTAAACAGGTTAGACTATGGAATCACAACAAATGATACATCTACTACCTTAGGTCCTACTAGGATTGACATAAAAATGGTACCCATAGGGGCAACAAAAATCCCATCATAAGTACAAAGAGTGGCCTATGACTCATCATACTCCTCATGTAATTTATTAATCAACAAGGTTTCCTTCATTATAACATTCACTCGATGCATAAGATTGACCATAAAACCAATCAAAATTTTTCCATTAATTTAGGCGGTAACGTACAACGGGGAAGGATCCTTGTTTAGCAAAAAATCATGTGATGCAAAAGTTATGTCAGGAATAATACTCACATTATAAATAGGAGGAATACGTGTGAATGAGACCATGTTCACATATTCAAAACATACCAACTAAGAAGACGAAGAGGACTACATGACCAGATTGGTAGAATGAGAAGGAAATGGATCAGTGTAAATCAGGTTAGCCAACAGTGACCTTCCTAGATTCTAGACTTATATGTTGAAGACACTTTATAACGTGTTCAAAGGTCATATATTGGGTCATAAATCTCATAAAGCTTCACAACACATGAATCTAAAAAATGTAGAGAAGGGGGATTCACTACTCCCAAGTCTCTAAGACACCAAAGAATATAAAGGGAACAAACTGCCCTAAACTACCTCAAGACTACCTCAACTTTAGATGGAAAGAATAGGTTGAAAAAGGAAGGGAAAACTGGACTCTATTTCCCTAATGCTTTATGACAAGGGTTTGCTAAAAGTAGGTGTGTACCACAAAGGTCTTATATTGCAGATTGATTGGCTCTCTGCAAGGGGACGATAGTGCATGGTTCATACTTCAGCACACCAAAATGGAGTCTCAAAGACGCGTTGGTGTCATATACGAATAGAGGGTCAAGTTACAAACTAAAACACATAGAGTCTACAACAAGAAGAATACTATAACTTATAAATATAAACTATTCTAGTAGCGAAATAACAAAGAAGAAGAATAAGTTCAACTTACTAAAGGTCTAGTTCTTCAGTTAGCTCCTCACAATTAGATTGCACCTACACACATAGTAATAAAAAAATTTTGTGGCTGTGTTTTGAGGTTTTCCTCAATAAAACCCCTATTTTTGTGTTCCCACCTCCATGGATAGTTGATAGATGTAGAAAAGTGATAAAGAAATGGAGAGAATAGACACAAGATAGTAGAGAGAAAGGATAATCTAGATGTTACTCTACAAGAAAGATAATGAAAATAAGAAAATAAGCCAATATCACCTTCCTTTCTACAAGCTCATGAAGTTGAGATAGTAAGGAGAAGAAAAGATCACCAAGATGATGGAGTAGAGCTATGGCAACCTATAATAACAATGGCACTCGAGCAAAAAGAGTGACATAGTAGTGAAGTATGGAGATTATAGAAGTAAGAGAGAGAGATGGAGAAGAAAGGAGTGATAGAATATTCAAGAGAGTTGATAGAATGAAGAGAAAAACTTGAGAGAGCCCAAGAATGAGGTTCAAAAGGCCAATTTGGAGGCAAAAAGGCCATTCTTGATGGTGAAGATTCAAAGAGGGATTTTACAATCACACTTGATAGAGAATCATAATGCCTCTAACATTACCTGACCCAATCCTATCAGGATGGAAGTACGGTGCATAGATGTTTGTCCGGCATGTAGGTGTCCCTGACATAAATTCCCTCACTGACACAAAACAACGAGGATAGGTGGAAAAATCTAGGAAAATGTGACATGATTTTGCATTATCAAACTTGTAAGACTAAAATGAGGGTAAATTAATGGAAATATGCACGGGATACAAATTTACACCATTACACATTGAAAGAAAAAACAACTTGCCATGTTGTGGATCCTTGTTTAAATATATTTTCATCCATGGTAAATGGAACATATAACAAAATTTTCTCCCTCTAATATTTCTTGATGTCAAAATATTTATTGTATTTAATAAATCAAATAATTTTCAGTCTACTCCTTTGCATTAATGTTTCATTTTAATTTTATATATTCTCTGAAAAATTATGCTAATAAAACATAGTTCCATGCTTTAGTCGATGCAATATAATGATTAATTAAGCTTTCATAAGCAACCTTTTCTAATTCATCTTGTTCATTGTTTATTTATTTCAAAAAGTTAAAATAAATATGTGATTGTCACTAGGAGATGTGTCTATGAATCTACATTGCCTTGAACTATACTTCAAGGTAAATGAATGGTTAATGAAAAGCACACAAAATCTTGTATCCAAATATTTCTTACAAGTTCCTAGTGTTGAATATATTGAGACCTTTTCTCCTATTTCTAAGATGACCTCCATCCACTAACTCTTTCTATTGTTACAACTCATTGTTTTGTTGTGTTGATGGTGATTTTAGCATGATAAATTCTAATTATAATGATAGACCACTCTAATCGTCTTGAAAAGCTAAAAATTATCCTCCAATGTTCCTTTCTAGTAAGATCTTGACCATGTTGGATAGTTGAGTGACCTATGTTATTTTCTAACAAGGGGAAATTTATGGGTAAATTAAGTCTAAATACAAATAATCCTTCAATATACTCAAATCTATTTAGAAATTATAAATTCAATATTTTAAAAATACATATACAGTATTTTATTCTTGCTTATTTATAAAAGAAATATCAAAATATTTCAAGGTTGAGAAAATGAATCTAAAATATTTTCCCGAAAATAATAGAATTCATTCACCTTCTCAGGTTTGAAGGTTGAATGAGATCAATAAACCAAAATTACAATGATCAATATTTCATACAACCATTCACCATACTGATTCAAGAATCTAAAAACATCAAAAATAAAAGATATTTTAATTTGCATGGAATCAAACCACCATATTTCATGTGTAGATTTGAGACATAATTATATGAAAATATTAAAAAAATTCATAGATCTCACTAGGTTATTCAATTTTAGAGAAATCAAATGCAAGATATCACTACCGTGATCAGAGCATTGAGAAGAATAGAAGGCATTATCCTTTAATTGTGATACAGGAGCATCCAGAGTGTATGAGCAATCTTGCATCATTTTGTGTTGTTTTCTTTCCATAATGGCTAATCAGCTTAAGTTTTCCAAGTATGAACAATCGAGCATTGAGCTACAACGTTAAGGTTTACACCTTAACTTCATCTAGAATTCTATGTTTAGTGAACTCGCTTATCAGTGTGACCTGAAGATCTCGAAGAGATCTTACTTCATGTATCTCTAACATCTCGATGGTGAAAGAAACAACAGTAAATAGTCACATAGAATTCACATCGGGGGGAGGTTCAAATTTCAGTGGGATGACATTTGAAGTCCCTTCGAAATTCTGATGAACTGTAGAAATTTTGACAAGCTACATTGAGGAGACTCTAGGTTATCAATGAGAGTCATTTGGGAGTCCCTCTAATGGGGCAATAAGGTGTATCAAGGTAATGATGGGATTTTGAGCTGACAATAATGCAAGTCCCTTCGATATTCCAATATCAGGGAGACAAATAGGTTTCGACAGGAGGTCTTGTGGAGTCTATTTGACATCTCGTTAGGAGCTTCATCGATAAGACCTTGTCATATTGGAGTGAGAGGTTTTGAAGTCCACACAACACTAGGATGGTGGGAAGGTGGTCAGAAACATGAGTAGATAGATGGTGATAGACGAACAAGTAAGGTGGCCACACGTGGCGTGATGTTATTCTTTGATTTCACTTCGTTGTTGTGAATCAACGCGATCATTGGCCAAATGATTTCAAACATGAAACTGATGGTTGGAAGTGAATGAATGGAATGAAATTCACCAATAACTTGGTAACCACCTGCGAGATCTTGACACTCATTAGACGACAAGGCGGTGCTAAGAAAACATGGGGGAAAAGAATGTTGAGAAGTAAAGCCAACCTAAAGGAAGAGTATAAAGATATAGAGACAAAGAGATATATAAGAGGGGGAGAAGAGTGAGTTCTGCAATCATAGAGAAAAAATTATAAAGGTTGATCTGCATGTTTGACTGATGCTTTTGTAATTAGAAAGCCCATGTAATGCTATAATTTTCTTTTTCATTTCAGAATAATAAAATCTCTTGTTTTCTTCCTGCATATTGGTTTGTTATCTGTGTTTTTTCTATGAGATTGTGTCCACAAGGGGAGTTCCCTTCATCAAGAGGTATCAAAGCTAGGTTGTCTTGAGTCTATAAATAGATCATTGAAGGTGAGGTAGTTTGTAGCAGGACCTGTGAATGTGGGTTGAGATCAAGATGCCTCCTAGACTTTCCTAGCATGCTAGAGGTAGAGGCAAAGGTGGTGGAGGAAGAGATCCTCCTAGAGATGAAATCATATCCCTCAGAAGAGAGTTGGAAACCTTGTAGGAAGAGGTTCGAAGGAGAGAAGTGCATTGAGAAAGAGATGACACTGAGGATGAAATTGAGGAGGAAGTGGAAGAGGAAGAACAAGATCAAATGGATACTAGAGAAATGAGATTGTTGAGAGCAATGATATGGAAAATTATTTTGAGTTTGGGGAGATTGAAGAACCTCACAAAGTGAGGTTTGCATAGACAAAGTTAAAAGGTCATGCAAGTATATGGTGGAAAGAGATCCATCTTGAAAGAGGAAGACAAGGGAAGGATAAATTTTCTAAAAGGGACAGAATGGTAGAAAAATTGAAGACGAAATTTATTCCAATTGATTATGAGATGGAGCTGCTTAAGTTGATGTAGAGCTTGAGACAAGGAATGAGGATGGTGAAGGAATACACAAAATAATTTCACAAGGTCTTGATTCGAATAGGAAATTTTGAGGTAAATAAGGAGAAAGTTACTCATTATATTAATGGGATGAAGCCTAGCATACAAGAATAATTGGCACTAGTAAGAATGAGCACCATTGAGGAAGCTTATTAGTTTTCCTTAAAAGTTGAAGAATGACTGAACAAAAGATTTGAAAGAAAAAAAAGAGGTGGAGGAAGTGGTGGAAGGTCTAGTAGATGGCCATATTTAGGCCAAACTGGAGATCAAAGGAAGGGTGAAGGACCCAGTACCAGTCAAGATCAGAAAAGAGATGACTTATATCAACCTTGTGATAAGAATAATGGAGATCAAAGAGGTAGAGTAAGATCTGGATGAGGACTAGGAAGAGGAGACTTCTGAGGAACTTGTTTTCAATGTGGAGATGAAGGCCATAGGGCTTATGAGTACATGCAACATCAAGGGAAGAAAAACAAAAGACCTAAAGGTAATCCTCGAGGTACCCATGTAGATAAAGATGCTCAGTCATTGCATTTAGAAGATGTTGAAAAGGGTGAATCCCTTGTTGTCAGAAGACCCTTGTTGAATGAGGAGAAGGAACCAGACCAAAGAAAGAACCTATTTCACACTTGATGTAAATGCGAAGTTAAAGTTTGTAATGTGATTATTGATGGTGCTAGTACTAACAATCTTGTTTTTGAAGAGATGGTGGACACGTTATAGTTGGAAAGGACAAAGCATCCAAATCCATATCAGATTGCATGGTTGCAGAAGGACTAAAGGGATTTGGTCAATGAGAAATGCTTGATTAAGTTTAATATTGGTAACTATAAAGATGAGGTTTTATGTGATATCATACTTATAGATTTTTATCACATGTTGCTAGGCAGACCATGGCAGTTTGATCAGCGAGCGGTGCATGATGGACATGCTAACACTTATTCGTTGAAAAAGGATGGTGTTCGACATAAGTTAAAACCCCTAAAGGAGGAAAAAGAAAAAGTATGCAGTAATGCCATAATTTTCTTGGTTGATGGAAAAAAATTTCCTTGAAGGTATGAGACATGAGCATATGTTTTTTGCATTAATCCCTAGAGCTAAAAAAAGAAGACAATAGTGAGGCACCTATAGAGGTTCAAGATTTATAGAATGAGTTTCAAGGTATTGTTTCTAATAATCTACCTAAAGGTTTTCCTCCAGTAAGGAAGATCAACCATCAGATAGACTTGATTCTTGGAGCTAGTTTTCCAAATAAGGAATCCCATTGAATGACACCAGTAGAAAATGAAGAATTGAACATGTTGGAGCCAAAAAATCCACATTGGTTATTTTGCACACTTCCATTTTCACCCATCCTCCCAAACTCACCATATGTTCCATCTCCATTTCATAATGGCTAACACTAATATAAACCACCAAATAAGGCCCTTGATCTTAACACTAAAGTGAAAACCTTGTCTGAAGTGTTCCCATAGTAGTACATGGCATGTCACCAAGACAATGCTATATCGAAGAGAGTCTCAATATATTCTCTTCGATGAGAGTAGAAAGGGATGATGTGAAATGTAGATGAGACTCCCAAATTTCTAAGAGACATATTCAAATGTCTTCTCACCAACCTAAAAAACAATATGTCTAAGAGACTTGGACATGTCGAGGAGAAAATCTAACATGTCTCACCGAAAAATCATATAGAATATTCAACATTCAGGAAATAGAAAAACATCTCTCGAACATCGAGAGATTGTCATAAAATAAATGATAAGTCACTATTAAAATAGTGCGGACAGACGACAATGTCAAAGAGACATCAACACATCGAGGTGACAAGTAAGAGAGTTTCTTTGACATTCAAGGAGAAAAATATTGGTGAGACATAGAGACATCGAACATACATTGGACAAGGTCTCATCGATATCCTAACAACAATATGTCGAGGAGAAATAGGAGTATCGAGTAGACAGTATCAAAAGTCTCCTTGACATGACAAATTCACATAGAGATCATCAACAAGTAATACCGCTGAAGGAAGAGATAAGGATATGTCAAGGAGACATAGGCTTGTTGGCGAGAGATATCCGCCAGTCTCATCGACAAAAGAGGACCATAAGGGAAGGTACTGAAATGTAAATATCAAAGAGATCTTGAAACATCGAAGAGATAAATCTAAATGTCTCTTAGACATTTCTCAAAAGATGGTCAAGGATATATCAAAGAGAAATATAGGCATTATGATTAAAGTCTCTTCGACAAAATATGAAATGAATTTGACCAGATTGATTTGACTAATGAAGTCATTGAAGAGACAATTGCTATTAATGTGCAAGTTGATAGGAAGGGTGGAACGAGCGCCATTTATGAACTAGAGCTAGCTTGAGTGTGCAAAATTTTGATAAATATAGCCTCTAAAAGAATCAAAATTCACTGTGAATTATGGTTGAGTATCTAGAGGATGGAGTTGGACGAAGGTGAGCAGCTCATAATTCCCAACATTCATTCAAGTAAGTACATCTTGGCTCAACTGAACGTAATTTTTTTGAAGATAGCTTGAAGTACAATGCAAGTAGGGTTAAAATGGATAAAACCCCAAAAAAACAAGAGCAAAGAGGAAAAAAACATAAAGTAGGCCACTAAATCAAGACTTAATAGACCAATGTCCTAGGTCTAGGCCAAACGCAAGGAGAATAGTTCAATTAAACCCATCATGTGAGACCCTAGAGGACAAGCACAAGAATTTGGGAAATGTGTGGACTCCACACAAGGTTTATGATTTGTTCATCTATCACTATAGGAAGTACATCTATAGCCTAGTTTCAAACCCATGGAATTTGAATCTAGGAAAACTTGTGATGCCAAATGTTTTTTTGAACGTAGAACTAATTAAAGCACTGAAAAAGAATTATAATCCCAAAATGAGGGAAATTCACTTGCATGATGGGTCACAATTCATGATTATAACACAAGATTATATTTGTATGGTTTTCCAATTGGACACCTCCCTAAAGATCAAATTGTGGATGAGAGACTTGTTGGGAGAGTATCACTCTATGGATACAAATTATAAGAGGTGGAAGTTGCCTTTGCACAGACTCAAAGGTCCAGGGAATCAACCTAGGAGGTTTTCTAGTGATGAAAGGCCCCTATTCTATGTATATTTGTTTGAAGAATACTATCAATACACATATTATTCAGCTAGACAAGTACTAGGAGTTAATGCCCCTGCTAACATGACTATAGCTCCCATGGTTTTGGCTACAAACATTCAAAGCCAATATGCCAGGGCCTATGACTATGCAGAGTATCTATCTAAGGCCATTAATAGTGCCCTTAATGCTATTAAGAACAACAGTGAAGCTATCTACTTCAAACACTATTCACTTCTTATGCATATGATACTATATGAAGGGCAAGTGATGTGAATATAGGGAGAAGAATTGAGAATAAAATATTTGGATAGTGATGGTAATTCTAGACCATTGCAAATTTGGACATCAATCTAGGATAGTAGATGTGGGAGATCCCATTACCTGTACTTTGAAGAACATTTTGTCAAACCCTTGTACAAATGACTTGGCCATAAATGTGACTCTAATCTATCCCCAGAAGTATGGAGGTTCCTTCGACCAAAGGAGAAGGGCCATGATGGAAGATAAATCACAATTGGGGAGATTGGTATGTGTTTGCAGATTGTACTGTTATTATAGTTTATGGATTTGAGGCAGCACCATATTTACTGCCTAAGACTGTGCTAGATAGGGTTGAATATCTTGAGATCATAAGACAATTGTCTTATTCAACCTTCATACATTTGAAAAGCTATGGAAGGAAAATTTTCATTCCTTCTACTCTTTTTTGGTGACTTCACTATTATTGCTTATACAGGGTATGACTTGGTCGGTAGCAAGCTAAATTACTATGGCTTGTCAGTGGGAAATAAGAGAAAAAAATTGACCCTGAACATTTCATCTATGATGCCAAGATTCCTCAAAAATTGAAAGGATATGAGCATGAGTTCCATGTCGATTATGTCATCAGGAACTATGAGAAAAGTTAGGTGATCATGAGAACAAATGCATACAATAGAATTGTTATGGCTTAGGCTTGGAGAATGAGTACTACCCCATCCTATGTGGAAGCCTTTCCTGAAATTCAAGACCCTATGGAAATAATTGAGCAATTGATTTTGCATGAAGAAGAAATAATAAAGGATGTACCTCTAGTGGCATTTGAGAAGAGAAGAAATGTTGGCTCTAGGAGGCAAGCAAAAAATATAACACCACTGGGCCATTTGACACCATAGCCTAATCCAGAGGTAATATTCTCAGTTGACACCCCAATCATGGTTGAAGATGATACTTAAGGGGAAGAAGAGGTCACACAGATTAACACTCTTGTTATTCCCCAATATGAAATGCCGCTAGAAAGGAGTGTGATTACCTTTGAAGCTTCCAATGAGCTATCTGATGATGTGATACACCATGCTAGTCAGGAATTCATTACAGATGATGCATTTGTCCAAACTTCTGAATTTAAGGCTTTGATCTATGAGTATAAGGGAAAGGTGGTAAGGGAAAGGATAAAAGACATTGACCCTGAAAAGGAAGCATACACTTTGAAAGAGATTCAACATGAAATTGATAGAGATGAAGAACATGACTGCTAAGAAAGGAAGAGAATTATTGCAAGAAGCTAGGGTTATGCTCCTTCCAGGGTGGAATATCAGTTCATTCATCGTGTTTGAAAACTTTCTAAAAAGAAAGAATAAAACCTTGCACTTGATAGATGAAGTTGGTGATAAGATCTATACTAGATTAGGATATAATTTTGATAATACTACTTTACAGATATGGGCATTTTACCTACCAAGAAAAAAGCCTTCCCTTGTTGATCATGATCAAATTTTTGGACATTTTTTGGTTCAAAGAGTAGGAGAGACAGATCCTATGGAAACTACTGAATTGAATGTGAATGTGGCCAAATTCACTAAGGCTCAAATTCATAAGCTAGTAAGGGATAACAAGGGACTGATAGATGAGAATGAACGGTTAAAATAGGAGTTGATCAACTACAGAGATAGACTGCCTTCTTCCTCAGGGCTTTACTCTCCATTGGTTGAGCATGAAAGAAAGGTGCTAGAAGCAATGTCAGAAACTACCTACTGGAAACACAAGCATGAGAAAGTTCAGAAGGAACAAAAGGAGTTAAAATGAAAGCTCAAGACCACCATCTTTGAAATGGCATCAGAGATAGTCTGCATGAGATTTGAAGATATGTATAAGCATGTTGAACAAGTCTGGCATATTCATCATAAAACATATGTACGATTATTGGAAAAACACCAGATTGAGTGACAGAATGAAGGAAGTGGAGTCTCACATCATAGCAAAGAAGGTAGACAACACTATTGTGTTGCAAGAATATCAAGAGCTTATGAAAGCACATAAAGTTTTCCATAACATCTTGACACATGAGTTAAGTGAATTTAGTCAGCCACTGAGCACGACCCTACCCAATTTCTTTGAGGAAACAAAATTGAAAGATCAAGATACATGGAAGGATGAGATAGCCCACTATTTTCCAGTTGTTCTTGATGCAATCAATGATGAAGATGAGGTACTTAAGAAAAAACATGAAAAACATGGAAGAATTTTTGAATTGCAGTATGCCATGAAAGATATTATACATAATGTGGACACTCATGCCAAAAGTGGGTACTTTGAGCATTATCGAAGGTTAATTCATTCATTGCAAAGACCAAGTAAGAGAAGAGTAATAGGGGACTAGAGTTTGATGGTTTTGCATACATGATCATTGTGCATGAGCCTTGAATAGGTCTTTGGTGATCACGAGCGCTTGTTAAAGATTAACGGACTATAGTGCATCCACCAAAAAACTCTCAATATTTTCATGTTTATGCTAATTATGTTTTAGTTATGAAGCGATTTGAATTTTTGTAAATGGGCCTAAAGCTTGTTGCTTCCCATACAAATAGGGAAACCAGGGCCCAATTTTGAGATCATCATCATCATCATATCATATTCCATTCCATTCCATTAGAATAGGCATTAGTAAGAAGATAGATTGCATAATCTACCCATCCATATCATATCAAAACATTTCTATTATAATTCTTATATTTTGAAGTAATACAATGGAGCAGACTATTTATAATTCGTAATCCATTTTTAGTGTTCAATTACTATGTCAATTTTCATGACTATCTATTACTTTGTTGTCTCCAAAGTGGTCTTTTCAAGTTATTTAAGTCTGCAAAGATTTATCAGAATGCATTTTTGTCACTATGTGGATTCTTTGATTAGTTTCTGGTTGATGTGAATTAAAAATCCTTTCAAATAGTTTACTTTAATTGGTCCCTGCCGAGGGTTAAAATCCTTTTAGAGAAGTTGTTTTGATTGGTTTTCATTAACTTAATAATTAAAGTTCCTTTCTTGCTTTCACAGTAACTTGGGGGGATATCACTGGGATTATTAAAGAAGAAAATTGTGATAAACAAACTTGCACATTTGCACAAGGTGCAAACATCTCAAGTGCCTAGTAATTCAAGTTAAGCTAAACAATAGGTTTAATTATCTTGCAAATCTATTTCCATAATCACCATCCACTCATTCACTGAATTCACCCAATAGGAGTAGGCACTGGTCATATCTAGGATATTTTATAAAAATAAAACTCATAATCTTAAATATCCAAATACTCTCAGTAGGAAATAGCTATGCAAGCTCTGCATCTACTCCACCCTCATGGCCATAGTGAGTAGATTTCCCAATTTAAGGACCACATCCAACTTTAAATCTTCCTTATTGTTTAGGTATACCCACCTAGGCCTAGTAGAGCCTAAAGAGTAGGAGGTAATCAGCCTTGTTTACGTCATTAGTGGGACAAAGGTGTATTAAGAGATTGACACCCTCTTATGGTTTAAAAACCTACACTTTTGAGACCTAATAGAATAGACAAGTACTAGAGCTATTGTGAAAAGGATTGATCAGGGAGAGTTTGAGTCCATGTGTAGTACCTGTAGTATTAGCACCTAAGAAGGATGGGGAATGGCAGATGTGTATAGATTCTGAAGCCACCAACAAGATCACTATCACGTATAGGTTTCCCTTGCCAAGGATGAATGACATCATCAATTGTTTGAGTGTAGCTGAGTACTTCACGAAGATAGATTTGAAGAGTGGTTACCACCAGGTCTGAATTAGAGAAGGAGATGAATGGAAGACAACCTTAAAAACCAAAGAATGTTTGTACCTCATGCCTTTTGGGTTAACCAATGCGTCGAGCACATTCATGCAGCTCATGAACAAGGTATTGAAAGAATTGTTGGGTAAATTTGTTATTGTTTATTTGGATGACATTTTAATTTTTAGTAAGACATTAGATGAGCATCTGGTACATATCAGAATTTTTTTTTAGAAGTTGAGGGAAGAAAATTTGTTAATCAACTTGAAGAAATGTAGTTTTTTGAAACGTGAGTTGTGTGGGAGTAAATGGTGACTCCCCAACACCCCCAATAATAGTTGCGACCAAAACCACTTCCACAAGAGAGAGAATGGAAAGAAAAATTGCTTCACAATGCAAGATTGATTAATGGTTGAATATGATTAATTGCAAATGTACAAGAGATGCCTTGCTTATATAGGCAAGCTTGAAATGTAGTAATGAACATGATGTTGACAAATGTCATAATCCTATGACATGATACAACCAACAACCTAATCACCTAGGAAATGATGCATTACTAGCTAGATATGATAAGTTCTAGAAAAGCCAACTAAGACTTCTAGAAACAATATTTTTCCTAAGTAAACTTAACATGTGAATATGTCCCCTAATTACCTAGTGAATGAATTGGCTAGGTACAAGAAATTTATTCACACCAACACCCCCCCTTAAGTGTAACTTAGGGAGAAGATTATTATGCAAACTATGCAAAGATGAAGACTATGGGTCTCGGATATGAGGCCATGTTAGGTACCCATTTACAATGCAAATGCAAAAAATCTCTCACAAGCGAAGAAAAGGAGAAAACCCAGTGGGACAAAACTCCTCTCCAAAAGAGAGAAAACAAAAAAAGAAAAGAAAAATGGTGTATCGAGGACTCAATGATACCCCCCAAGGACTACATCCATCATGTATATAAATTTATTTACCACCCCATAAGAAGGAGTAGAGAGATAAGATATCCATCCCATGATGAAGAAGCTCCAATGTTGATGAAGAATGCCTGAAAACAAAAGATGACCCAATGTATGCAAGCAACATATCTCCCCTTAGGAAGAAACAAATTCATAATCTAATGTAGAAGCCACTCCATGTCCAACTGAAAGGAGGAAGCATGAATTCTCAACATTTATGCCTCTAAAAATTGATGAGGAGTCAACAAGACTGAATGAGCCACAACATAATCATGGTCAAAATCAACCAAGAAACATGAAAAATAAAGTGATGGAGGAGACTCATGAATATCAATCTCCAAAGACAAAGTAAATGGTATGACAGTTGTGCTAATATTGTCATCAAAGAGGGAGAAAAATCCCCTCAAGTGTGTCCTCCAAATCTGCAATACAAGACTCCATGAACAAGTTAGAAATCCCTGTCAAATACTCATCCCACAAAGCAAGATCTGAAAAACTATGATCATCCTGCTAAATAGAAGCATCAATGGATGAAGGAGCACAAGGTGGAGGAGTAGGAAGCTCAACACTAGTCTCTAGAATACCAAGGTGTAGATGACCAAACTTCTCCTCACTAACATGGTTCACACTCAATGGAGTGTGTGATGCAGTCAAAGGAACATTATCATCTTCTGAAGCAAAATGTGAAAAGGAATATACATGAGATGATTGATCAACCATCCCGATAGCAAAAATATCCCTAGTCTTCAAGTCCCTTATGTACATCCTGTCTGGAGTGAACTCAACTATTTTACCTTGACCCCCATGAGTAATTTGATAAATAGAAAGGAGATTAATGGACAAGGAAGGAACACAAAGTACATCATTGAATGTCCCTTCCCCCATGTCAATAGAACCCTTCCCACTTACCTTCATATATGTATTGTTACCCATCAATATATGAGGTGAATTACAAGGCTCAAAAGAATAGAACATATCCATAGAAGATTCCATATGGTGAGATGCCTCTGAATCAAGAAGCCATCTATGAGATTCAGGACTTGCTGAGGCCAAGAGTGCTTGTCCTTTCATTTTATGTAGCCTAGAAGTAGATGTTGTGTTCTCTGACTGAGATGATGATGATGGGACTGTTGAATGAGATGACTAAGAAGAAGTAGAAGACACTGATGAGGGAAGCTGAATGTTATTCTTTTGAAGAATATGTGTGAGTTCATCAATCTTTTTATTATAACATCTATGCTCATCATGTCCTAATATTTTGCAATATACACATTTGAACTTCTTCTTTTTAGGTGATTCCTCTTTAGAAGAGGGTGTGCACTCAGGAGTGCTATGTGAAGGAGAATCTTTACCTTGCTCATTAGACTTGGGAACCTTTTTCTGCTTCTTACGTTTGCCACTTGAAGCCTTTGTATCCTTTGCAAAAAGAGCATGCTTCAATGTGCCCATGTGAACCAACTTTGCTTGTTCCCTTGTGAGTTGAGCTGAAAATTCATCAAGAGAAGGGATTTTGTATGCATTTCCAAGGGCATCCATTGTAGCATAGAATGTAGAAACAAACACTGAATAATAAGGACCAAGCTTAGGAAGAATATAAATAATCAACTGTTCATCCTCTTTAGTAACCCCACAATTAGATAACTGCAATCTGAGAGAATTGAGCTTAGATACGAAGTCTTGGAAATTGTCAAAATCTAAAGGATTAAGACCCATTAGTTCATTCTCCAACTTAAATTTCCTCATCTTATCTGGCATACCAAAGAGACTCTCTAAAGTAGTCCAAACTTCATTAGGATGAGTGCAAGATGCAACATGATATCTGAGATATGGAGAAATGGACAACTTCAAAGTACCAAAAGCTTCATCCCTTCTATCAAGCCATTTTATTTTCTCTTTTGCTCCTGCGAGTTCTGGATCTTGACCAAATGTGATTCGTTGCAACTTCAATTTTAACAGTAACAATTCCATTTGAGATTTCCACTCATGATAACTATATGAAGTTAGAAGTAAAACTTTTGGAAAATACATGATACAATTAGATATTACAAGAGAGGAACAATAATTTTCCCTCACAATACAAGAAATCAACCCCTTTGTCCTAAACAAATTTACACTTTTTTTCTTTGCAAATTTACAAAAATGTATCCCAAACTATCAAATTAGCTACAAATTGAAAATATGAAATTCTGGAAACAAATCTTCTTTAGTCACACCAACAATTTGGTATACCTTGGATTTGTGATCTCAATAGAGGGTCTTAAGATGGATCCAGATAAGGTAAAGGCTATTATTGAATGGCCTACACCAAGGAGTGCTACAAAGGTAAGATCTTTTCATGGTCTATCAAGTTTTTATAGGAAATTTATCAAAGGTTTTAGTAGCATTTGTGCACCCCTAACTGAAAAAATAAGAGGGGATAGAAAAGAGTTTAAGTGGAGTATAGGAGCAGCAAAGGGTTTTGAGAAATTGAAGGAGAAAGTTACAGAGCAACCTATTTTGGCACTTCCAAATTTCAATAAGGTATTTAAGGTAGATTGTGATGCTAGTGACAATGTCATTGAAGCTGTTTTGAGTCAAGAAGGTAAACCCATTGCCTACTTTAGTCAAAAGTTGAATTATGCAAATAAAAGGTATTTTTTTTATGATCAGGAGTTCTATGCTATAGTTCAGGCTTTGAATAAACAAAGACATTATTTTTTTCCAAAAGAATTTGTTTTATTTGCTTATCACCAAGCTTTACAATATTTAAACAATCAAGGAAAGTTGAATCAATGGAATTTGAAATTGATTGAATTTTTGCAAAGTTACACATTTTTTTTGAAGCTTAGGAGTGGAAGATCTAACAGAGTTGCAGATTCCTTAAGTAGGAGGAAAAATTAGTTAAAAAAATTGTAGATTGAAGTTGTTGGGTTCAAAGAACTCAAGAATTTGTATCCTGAGGATCTTGATTTCACGGAGGCTTGGAGAGCTTATGTAGAGCCTATCACTCTAGATAGGATAAGATGGTTGGATTTTACAATCCAAAATGGTATGTTGTTTCGAGGGAATTAGTTGTGCATTCCAAGGAGTTCCATGAGAGAGAATTTGATCAAGGAGAAACATAGTGGAGGATTAGCTAGACACTTCGATCGGGATAAGACTATTGCTATTGTTGGTGAACATTACTATTAGCCACAGTTGCAGTAGGATGTGAAGAATTTTGTGCAGGGTTGTAGAGTATGTAAGATGGCAAAAGGAACAAGTTAGAATACTAGATTATATCAATCATTACCTATACTTGAGAGGCCATGGGAGGAAATTAGCATAGATTTTTTTCTTGGGTTACCAAGGACATAGAGAGGGCACGATTCTATATTTATGGTGGTAGACAGATTTTTGAAAATGGAACACTTCATTCTGTGTCATAACATCGGTGATGTTCATATTGCAAAATTATTTTTTAGAGAGGTGGTGAGATTACATGGTCTACCCAAGAGCATAGTTTTAGACTGAGATACCAAGTTTGTTGGGTATTTTTGGAGGACATTGTGGAAGAAGATGAAGACTAATTTGATGTTTAGCTCAACACATCATCCACATATAGATGGAGAAATAGAAGTGGGAGTTGGGTGACTTGTTGAGATTCTTAGTAGGGGACAAACCCAAGAGATGGGATTTGATTTTACCACAAGCAAAATTTTCTTACAACAATTCAGTCAACAAGAGCACTGGTAAAACACAATTCCAGATTGTGTATGGCAGTAGCCCTAGAACTGCTTTTGAATTGAGAAATATGGATAAAGGAGAGAAGAGTAGTGCCGAGGATGAATATTTTGTTGAACACCTAAATAATTTTCATGAAGAGCTTAAGAAACATATCAATAAGATGAATTCATAGTATAAGGCTAAGGTAGATTATAGACAAAGGTATAAAGAGTTTTAGGTGGGTGATGAAATCATGGTTCATTTGTGGAAGGAAAGCTTTCCAATTGGCACATACAACAAGTTAAAGGTGAAGAATTTTGGACCATGCAAAATCCTAAAGAAGCATGATTTAGGAAATGTGTATGAGGTGGAGTTGCTGAGTGAGATTCATGTTTCCCCTGTGTTTAAAATTTTTGATTTGAAAGAGTATCATGAAGGGGATAAGGAGAATGAATTAGCAGAGAAACAATAGAGCATTGCAACACCTACTACAAAAAAAGAAGAGATTGAAGAAATTTCAGATAGTTGTTTGGGAAGAAGCACAAGGAACAACCAATATGTAGAGTATTTGGTGAAATGGAGAGGAAGGAATATTGAAGATTCATCATGGTTGTTTGAGTCAGAGGTTAGTTGTCTTGGTTTTCCTCTAAATCCTAAGGAGTGATAGAGTCACTTTTTAAATTAACCTAGGTGTCTGATGCAAGAGCATCCAGGGCATACGAGCAATCTTGCATCAATTTGTGTTGTTTTCTTTTCATAAGGGCTAATTAGCTTAAGTTTTCCAAGTATGAACAGTCGAACATTGAGCTACAACATTAAGTTTTACACCTTAACTTCATCTTATGTTCTATGTTTACTGAACTGGATTATTGATGTGACCTAAAGATCTCGAAGAGACCTTACTTCATGTCTCTCTGAAATCCTGATGGCGAAAGAAAAAATAGTAAAAGGTCATGTAGAATTCACATCGGGAGGTTCAAATATCATTGGGAAGACATTTGAAGTCCCTTCAATTTTCTGATGAACTATAGAAATTTTGACAAGTTGCATCAAGGAGACTCTAGGTTATCATAGAGAGTCATTTGGGAGTCCCTCCAACGGAGTGATAAGATGTATTAAGGTGACAATGGGATTTCAGGTTGACAAGAATGCAAGTCCCTTCGATATTCCAATATTGAGGAGACAAATAGCTTTTGGAGGGAGGTCTTGTGGATTATGTTCAACATCTTGATAGAAGCTTCATCGACAAGACCTTTCCGTATTGGAGTGAGAGGATTTGAAGTCCCCACAACATTACGATGGCAGGAAGGTGATCAGAAACATGAGTAGATCAATTGAGATAGATGAATGAGTAAGGTGGTGACACATGGCACGATGTTATTTTTTGATTTCACATCATTGTTGTGAATCAACACAATCATTAGCCAAATGATTTCAAACATGAAGTCGATGGTTGCAAGTGAACGAATGGAATGGAAGTCATTGATATCTTGGTAACCACCTGCAAGATCTTGATGCTCATTGGATGACAAGGTGGTACTAAGACAACATGGGGGAAATAATTTTGAGAAGTAAAGTTGACCTAAAGGAGGAGTATAGAGATAGAGAGATAGAGAGATAGAGAAAAGGGGGGGAAGAAGGGTGAGTTTTGAGATTGTAGAGAAGAAATTCTGAAGGATAATATGCATGTTTGACTGATGCTTTCATAATCAGAAATCCCATGTAATGTTGTAATTTTCTTTTCCATTTTAGAATGATAAAATATCTTGTTTTATTCCTACATATTGGTTGTGTTATCTATGTTGTTGTTGTGAGATCGTGTCTACAAGGGGAGTTCCCTTCATCAAATTGATATCAAAATTTACAAAATTATAGTCGGTAGAAAATACACACTAAATTTGCACAAGTTTTTTTGTAATTGTTTGATGTCTAACCCCTAAAATAAACCCAAAAGGAGATATAAATAACATCTTGGTTTCATTAAAATATAGGATCTAAAAATATCTTAACTAAAACTATAGAATTAGTGACTAGATCTAAGATCTTCAATAACTAGCAATTACAATCCAAGTGGGCAAGTGCAACACCACTCTTAAGATTTATCAACTTTAAGTTGATTTATTACATTTATTGAAATAATCTATTTATATTTTTCTCTTATTCTGCCAAGCCTTACACTTCATGAATTTTTTTATTTTGAGCTTACTAGAAACTAATCACTATTCTAGCAATTATTGGCTTTCTTTGGTAAAAAAATATCACATTGGCCAACTCAATTGAAGGAGTGGATCTCATCTGTTGCAAAATTAGGAGGTACTCATCCCAAGCTAGGAGGACTTCATCAATTTTAGATTTAATCTACACTGCTAATCTGGCCTCATCACTGATATTGTGATAGGCTCTCAATGCTTCCATGATTACCTTGCTCTCAAGAGCTTCTAGCCCTCCTCTCCATTTTGTTGTCACTTTATAAAATTTGGCAACTGGAAACACATTTTGTTGTCTATCGACATCAAAATATATTAGATAATCCCTCATAACTTAATCAATTGTCTAGGAAGAATTTGGAAGTGAAACTTCCATAGAACCGATTACTACTGAAAAATCCAAAAAACTATATAGAAATAAAAAATACATAATATTACCCTTTTTAAGTTGTAGAAGTCCACAAAAATGGAGTGCATTCAATGAAAGAAAATAGTAGGTGAGTAACAAATGTTATGACGAGATAATGTGTTTATGGGCCTTACAAAGGGATACCGACCTTTTACTTCCTTAAATTGTTTGAATGTTTAAATGGGATGGAGTTTCCTACAAAACACTTAAAATTTTCTTTTTGTACCCATATGCATCAAAATTTGAAAAGAAACAATCACTTGGATTTAGATTTATGTTTGTTTAGTTGAAAGTGGTTTTCCCATAAATGTGAAACTTTCACTTGCTATTGTCATACATGGAAGTACAAGTGATCCGGTTGTATTGAGTCTTAACAATCAAGTTTGGATGAGTTATCCCAGTGAATATTTCATCATGATATGGATAATTGTTGGTTTTAGTATTGTGACAAATGATGTCATCATGACATGTGTTGATGTCATCTTCGTATAGTTGTAGGTCTTTGAAGTGATCCAAAAACTTACATTTGAAAGGGTTTGGTTCAAATGGAAGTGGAAAACACACAAGATTTGGGTGACATTATGATGATTTTATTATAATTTATGCAATAAAATTGAAGTGAACTTGACGAATTTGGTTCTTTCAGCTAATAGGTAAATTTAGTAAGGGATTAGACTTCTATAGGACTTAAATTGAATTAAGAAATGTGCTTCTATGAGGAACTCCAAGTGAACTAAAAAATTAACACTTGAAAAAAGGCTTAGTTCACTAGCAAGTGGAAATCTCATGGTTGTAAAAAAAATAATTGAATTGACTATGCAGTCAAAAACAAGTGAATTAGAAAATTAACATTTCAATTAGTAGGTTCCCTTAGAGATCGAACCTCAACAAAAAGTTAAATATTCTCAATAAATAACTTGGGTTTGAGATATCAACTTACTAATAAACCAAACATTTAGGTGTGTAAAAGTGTAGTTGCCTTTTACCTTGTGGAAAATTGGGGTCCAAGTGAACTTTTGCAAAAGAATTGACTTGTTGAACTTGTTAGTTTTCACTTGCTGCGAGAATTGTGAAATTTTTGTGTCCAAGTGGACTTTTTAGGAAATAAAGTTTGAATTGAAATCAATATTTACATAACAAAAGGTCAGTTCACCAATGAGTGAAATTTCCATTATTATGAGAAAACCTTACTGAACCAACTTTGTGCAAAAAATAAATTGAACTAAAAATTTACATCACAAAAGGTTCACTTCACCAGTGGATAGAACTTCCACAAGAAAAATGTTTTGCAAGGAAATCAAGTGATCCCACCATGCAGAGTTTGGTTATGTTACTTACCTTGATCCAATTGGAAGAGTAAAGCCTACAAATGAATGAATTTCTTATTTTAACACAATTTGACAAAATTCAAAAGGAAACTTGGGTTAAAATTTGATGCTCTTTCTAGTCATGATTGAATTTTGACCATATGAAGACCAATTTGAGAATATGATGATTTGGATAAACTTGTCAATACTCCAAGGTAGGCTAAAACCAAGTGAAAAGAGGGGGTCCTCATTTTTCCAAAAGCAAAGTATGAGGCATGTGTGCAAGGGAATAAAAGGTTGTACAATATATGGATGTGAATATTGCACTCCTTTGTGAGGATCTACATAAGGATATTTATATGGAGAAAACATTGGTATTCATTTAGGATTCTCTAAATGACTTCAAGTACGCCCCACAATCCTAGTATGCCAAGATGAATTACTTTCTTCTCTTTTTCATATTATCTCCATACAATTCCAATATGAATATTTGTATTCTAAGATAGGAGAATTCTCTTATATATTTTTTTTTTTTATGTTGATAATTTTACTATCACAAGGAGCACCTCATCCATCATTGGTAGAGTCTGCATGATAAATTTAACTTTACAAAATTGGTTGTGTTATATTAATTTCATAGGATCAAGATCACTTGATCCTCTTCTAAGATAAATCTTGAAAAACTAAGTGAAATGGTGGGAAAGAGGATCCCCAAAGTTCTGTTGTACATAAAACCTAAGGATCTCAATAGGTGTCTTTCCCTAAGGGAATTTCATTAGGAAAGATATCGCAAGGTGTAAAGATTGACTTTCAACATCAATGGTGAGTCAATCAAACCTAAATGTCAGTCCTTATGATAGTAGGAAGATATGGAATTAAATTGAAGTGATTTGAAACACTCAAACCAATTGAACAATAAGACCTAAAGCATAAAATGTAAATTCTTGAAAGTACAAAAATTGAAATGACAGTTTGCAGGAAGATCTGAGAAGGGTTTGGATACATGTACCTATCACCAGAAACTTTTTAAAAATCTGTTGAAGGACTAGTTCGCCCTTGGGTGAATGGGTCCTAGTTAGGGCTTCTAATTTTTTTTTTTCAATCCTCTAATGTTGGATCTTGGCTTATGTTTGACACAAGTCCCATTATTCGAAAGGAAATAAATTCAACAACTTAGTTTTTGTGGCTTAACAATAATGATGACAATTTGTGTAATAATGAAAAATTACTTCTTCAAGATATTTTCAATCCTTCTTCAACTTGTAATCTACACGTACACAAAGAGGAAAAATTGTTTTGTTTGAATGGGGGTTTGTCTTGGTCAAACCACAATTTGGAAATTAAACCTTGATAGAAAGATAAAGATAGAGAAGGAAATGATGAATGGATAGTGCTTGCTACAACTCACCACCCTTCAATGGCTTCCCTTAGAGGACTGAAGACAAACACATCTCTCCAAGGAACTTGATCTTGCTTTGCTTGATGGATTTGGACACTTGAAATTCTTGGATGCTTTAGGATCAACAACACATATTAGCCTTCACAAGATGACATGAACACAAATAAGCTTGAAAATGATGATAGGATCTTGAATGCTACAACAAATGATTGATAAATATGCCCTTGAATGCTCTTGACAATAATATTTACTCATAGAAAGTCTTGATCGTTGATCTATAATGTTGCTTAGATTTGAATTGATAAAAAGACTATGTATTTATAGGTGTTTATCTAATTTCTTGAAAATTAGATTCCAAAAGCTAACAATTACAACTTGAACTTGAATCATTAAAATTTCACCAAAAACATATTTAAAAATGGGTCTTGGCACTTAACGGGGACCCATTCACCCATGGGAAAATGGGTCCATATAATTCCAGGACACACATATTCCATGATGATTTAATTATTGATTACATTAATTAAATGTTGGTTCACCTTTCATAAAATGGGAAAAATAAGGTTTTAGAATGCATAATTTGGTAAATTAGAAGCTTAATTAAGTCCAATTAATTAAGGGACCCAAACATAATGTGAAATTGTAAAGGTATACAATTTCCTACACTACATTTAGCCCCCACTTTAGTGAGAGTATGAACTTAAGCTCAGACTCACACTAAAGTAAACAAATATGCATCAAGAGGGGTCAAAGTGTACACATGTTAGAGAGATAGGATGACAAATATCAAGGAGGTGGTCAAGCCTCCAAGATCTAAGATCCCATGGAAAACCAACATAAGGACAAAGAGACACACATGAATGTAAGATATGTACATCAAAACAAGATACACAAGTAGACAATGTCAAAGCTAATGAAAAAGGAAAAAAGAAAAGGTGTATCAAGCCTCAACTACTTGTCCAAAAGGGATGGATCAAGCCTCATCTGTTTGTCCAAAAAAATTCTCACAAGGGCTAGTGTAGTCCGATATAAACTAGGTGAGCTCCAAGGAAAAATGAAAAACACACACTAGGTCAACAAGGTGTGCACACATAAAAAGGAGTGGCAAATGAGAAAAGCAGATAATATCTCTACAAGGTGTGTACCCATACATCAATCATACCAAAAGTTATACTCCCTGATAACTTTGATATGGTGCCACAAAAATTATCAATATGTTATACCAATGCTACACTAAGTTCAACCTCTATGAACAAAGTGAAGAAAAATGTCAATGAAAATTCACCTCAAAAGGTGCAAAGAAATAATACCAAAATTAAATAATGCTAATGTATGCCCCCACTTTAAAGGAATTGCTAAACAACATGTTGTGAGCTATTACTTTAAAGTAGAAAATGATAAATTCCAATTGATAAAAGGGCCACGAGGGCTTATTTAGAAATCCCTATGCCAATGATATGTTTTCGAATAAAGTTATGCCATGAAGAAGGTTTTCCCCCACATGCAATCTAAAAGATAAAACATAAGGGATCCAAAAATTTTGGGTTAGTGTATGTATTTGCTATAGTGATATAATAGAGATTGGAATTGTCATCATTCCCCAAATACTTCATGGAACAACGAACACAGAGGAGGAATGTCACATAGAGAGATAAAATAAAGAAAAGATTTTGGGTCAACATGGAAGAGACCTGGATGTCTCAATGCCTTGCATCATCCCCAAAAGGAAAACAAAAGATACAAAAAAATATAATGTTTATGACGGATACAAGAATAAGGATACAAATAGAAGAATTTTAAAACAAATTTTCTTCCTTTGTATCCTTGCACCAACGAAGTAACAAGGGTCATCCAAAGAAAGCTCACAAACATAAAGACATGTCAAGCATCACAGTATGGGGGATCACATTACATACTTGCAATCACAAAGAAAAAAAAGAAGAAAAAGTATGTCACATGTGAGCCAACCTAAAGCAGTTTTCCTGCATCCCAATATTGTTTATCATATACGGAAGGCAGATAACTAGCTAAAGGGGAAACAACATGCCATACTAGGACAATCACGAGGTTCAACACGTGGTGGGCCACTCTTATTAGAAGGATCATCATGGTTTCCCCCATATAAATTCATAGAAGTGGAAAACAATAAGTTTAATTCATTATGCACTTCTTAATCAATCTTAGCAATCTTATCATCATAATCCAAGTTAATCACAATAGGAGGTCTAATGATAATGTTCATTGTATGTTCTTTTTTTTGTGGCGAAGGTGGAGAATTATCATGCTTTGTTAGAGTTAGTTGTTGATCTTTGATTGTTTGTTTATTTTTTTCCTCCTATTGATGAGCAATATCAGGTCTATTCCTACACTCTTTAGCATTTCAGTTTCTTCTTGCATAGTTTTCAAGTTGTGATGCTATAGGAGTGGGTTTGTCAACCATCAGTCTCTTTCTTCCCTTAGGGGAGGAATGAAAGGGACTTCCAAGGGTTGTGAAACCACTTTCTCTTTAGGTTTATAAACTTATTTAATTTTAGGAGGCACAAAAGGAATTATCTAGTTATCTCTTGGTCTCTTGTAGGACATAGGTGGTAGAATAGCATTATACTTTGATTATTCGAGAGATCTTTTTGTTCAAGCATAGGTCCATCCACAACAATTGGAGTTGGAGGAACAACTATAGATTTTTCAGTTTCAGGTGGGATATTGGCAAGGGATAACTCTTCTATATAGTTTCCTTTGAACTTTTGATAGAATTTGAAAAAGAAATATTTATTAGGCTTTATAGGTTCCATAGGTTTGATTTGAAAGAAATTCAATGAAAAGTTCCCATGGGAAGACAAAGGATTAAAACCACTATGATACACTGTACAAACTTGGTTGTCAAATGGAAATTTCAAACATTTTTGGATGACCGAAGGGAAAACATAACCTAACTTCACATAGAATTGATTTGACGTTAGAATGATGGAGAATGAGATATCTAATTGTTTCGGTCCAAATTTTAATGGAAGAGTGATCAAACCTATCGTAGGGTGAGCAAAAACACCATGTGTTTTGATCCATGCTTTTGATTGTTCGTAAGAATCTTGGTAAAGTTTATGCACAAATAAGAATTCTTCAGTGATCACATTCTCTACACACATTGGATGAATTAATATCCCATTTGTAGGCTTGTCATTGATTTTATCAGCTATGTAAAGAGGACCATTGGGTGCATGTTTAATTATATCTCTATGTGAGAAAGAAATATCAATGGACAATCTGGTTTGGCCCTTACTAGGTTCAATTTCAATGAATTTGATCATGGAATGTAAATCATCCTCATTATCACTCTTATCATCATCACTTATATCTTGCATCTTGTCGACATTCATCACATCATTCTTGGTATCACTAGCTTTTACAAATGGGATGGACTAGTTTTCCATTGGATTGGTAAATATTTGCAAATTTTGATTGGGTGTGGAAACATATTTATTTCCTTGATCATTAACTCCACCCAACTGGATATGATTAGAATCAATGGGGTCTTACACTGTATGTTTAAGACGCATGCATCGTTTTGTATCATGTCAACATTTTCAATGATATTGGAAAAAAAAAAAATTTGAACTATAGTTTAGAGGTAAAGGCTTAGTGGTATCAAGAGGTATAATAGGAGGTAAGGTGATTAAGTTCTTGCTCAACAGTTGCAACATAATTGAATGGAGAATATCAGGTAGCGAGGTGAATTCCCTATTCTTTTCTATAAATTGGTATGGAGTTTAATTTTTATGGAAGCCATTTGAGGTTCAACATGGTGGGTTGGTTGAGGTTGATTTATCTATATAAATCACTTGTTTTGTTTATTTCATGGTTGAAATTTTTTATGATGCACAGTTTCAAATTTTTTAGGATAGGTTGAAGCAGTTTTTCCTACCTATTGACTAAGTGAGTTCTGATAATCATGGAGATTCATGCATAAGTGTGTAAAGGAGGGAAATTTCATCATCCTAAGCTTGTATTGTATATTTTTTTGTAAGTTGTCAATGAACATTTTTTGAAGATCAATATCAGGAAGCTTAATGTTGATTTGTGAGTAAAGCAGTTGATAACATCCTATAAAATCAGTGACTTTTCCATCTGTGTTTTTCTTACATTATATTAAATTAGGTAAGGCCATACTAGGACCAATTTGAATTTTAATGGTTTAGAAATGCATACACAAGCTCATTAAATGAGTGAATTGAGTTATTCGGTAAGGAACAAAACCATTCCAAGGTTGTATCTTTCAAGGACCTAGGAAAAAACTTAGCCAAGATCTTATCTTCAAAAATGAATTCACTACATAAGGTTGTATATGCTAATACATGGTTGCTAGGATTTCCTTTACCACTATATTTATTGAATCTAGGTACCGCTATGTCTTGTGGAATTTTTGTTCTCAATATCTCCAAGGATAATTGGTTTGTTTTGACATATGGTGAAGGTTGTCCACTTTGATGTTGGTTCAATGTTGTTATTTATTGTTGAAGGGATGTGAAATTTTGCAAAAGTTGGTTTATGATGGAATAATTGGTTTTGTTTTGAGATGGAGGGGAATATGTTGGAGGTGTATATGTGTTGGGTGGACAACTAAATTTCAATTTTGTGATAGGTGGGCGGTTTGGAGATATGGTGTTTGAATTCACAAAGCTAAAAGGATTCCTAGTGGAAATACCCAAATTTGGAGTGATATTGTTGTTTGGTTGCATTGTTGTAGTAACAATTGAATGAGTGTATGTAGGAATATAGGCTATGGTTGTACAGGGATGAATTTGATTTCCTCCTTAAATTTTAGTGTAACCAAAAGTTTGAGCACAACTATCCATTATAGGAACATGATTATAAATAATGTGAGCTAGGTTGTGCATAATCTCTATTCCCAGTTCATTATCAATAATTATCCTCATCTTATCTATGATAGGAACTGCAATTCTAGCAATATAGTTTGTACTCACACAGTCTTGAAGTTTTTCTAATGCTTTATCAATTTTTTGCAAGTTCTCTTGAGGGACATGAGAAATAATGGTTTCTGCATTAGTAGAAGTAGTGGTCATAGGACATGTGACATCAGGGATGGAGTACAACATGGGTTGACTAGTGTCAAAACTATGAGTGAAAGGGTTGGAAAACCCAAGATCCATAGTGGATGTACCAACACGGGATGCCATGAGTCTTGAACTATGTCTCACTAAAGTATTGGTAGTAGGTAACCAAGTTGACATACTCATAAAATTTTCACCAAACCAAAAGTGCACCCAAAATAAATAAAAAACACTAGATAAAGATAGTAAACACCTAGAAATAGGAAGCACAATGCAAGTATTAAGGAATATATTGCAATTTTCAAATATGAAACATGATAATTGACAGATTTTAAGATGTAAAAACCTGAAAATGAGAACTTTTGAATGAAAATTTTGATCTTAAATAATGCACTTTCTTTCACAAATTAAACTAAATGCAAACATCTACAAAAATATGCAATTCTTGAAACTAAAATAGAGATTTGCAAGTACAAGAAGTGAAGGAGTAGAGACAAATATTTATGAAATTTTTTGTAAAATAACCTGTACAAGGACATGTTCACCCAAGGCTGAATGAGTCCTGAGACAAGGTTCTAAAAAATTTAAATTTGAGTATTTTATTTGATCTTTAAGCTCATTGTTCCTAACTACAAACACATTCTTTAGTGACATTTTTTCCAGAATTCTGATGAAATGTAAATGCAATTATATGGCAATGTATGAACAAAATGAAAACTTTTTTGAATTCAATTTTGAATGTAATTCTGACCTAAATGACTGAAACACACTTTAATGTGATCTTTATGCAGAATGTATGCAATATTTTTGGATTTTTATGAATTTAAATCATTCAAAGATGCAATATGCAACCCTAAATGAAATACAAAATAAGATAATGTGAAACCTAGATCTAGGGCTTTAAGGATCTCCAAATCAAAATATTATGATGTACAATGTCAAGTTCACCAAAGTGAAATGGTGGGAAAGAGGATCCCTAAAGTTCTATTATACATAAAACCTAAGGATCTCAATAGGTGTCTTTCCCTAAGGGAATTTCATTAGGAAAGAGATCACAAGGTGTAAATATTGACTTTCAACCTCAATGGTGAGTCAATCAGACTTGGATCTCCGTCCTTATGATAGTAGGAAGATTTGGAATAAAATTGAAATGATTTGAAACACTCAAAACAATTGAACAATAAGGCCTAATGCATAAAATGTAAATTCTTGAAAGTATAGAAACTGAAATGAAAGTTTGTAGGAAGGTATGAGAAGGGTTTGGAAACATGTACCTATCACCAAAAACTTATTTTGAGATCTGTTGAAGGATTGGTTCGACCTTGGGTGAATGGATCCTGGTTAGGTCTTCCAAAATGATTTTTGGCAGTCCTCTAATGCTAGACCTTGGCTTCTGTTTGACACAGGTCCCACTATTGGAAATTTTAAAATAAAGTTTGCAACCTAGTTTCTGTGGCTTGACAATAATGATGAAAACTTGTGTAATAATGCAAAATTGCTTCTTCAAGATCTTTTCAATCATTCTTCAACTTGTAATCTACATATACAAAAAGAGAAAAAATTATTTTGTTTGAATGGGGGTTTTCCTTGGTCAAACCCTAGTTTGGTAGTTAAACCTTGATAGAAATATAATGACATAGGAGAATGAAATGATGACTGAACAATGCTCGCTATAACTCACCACCCTTCAATGGCTTCCCTTAGAGGACTGAAGCCAAACACATTTGTCCAAGGAAATTGATATTTCTTTTCTTGATGGATTTTGAGACTTGAAATGCTTGGATGCTTTAGGATCAACAGTGCATATTAGCCTTCACAAGATGACATGAACACACATAAGCTTGAACATGATGATAGGATCTTGAATGCTACAACAAATGATTGATTAATTTTCTCTTGAATGCTCTTGACAATAATATTTTCTCATAGGAAGTCTTGATAATTGATCCTTAATGTTGCTTAGATTTGAATTGATAAAAATACTATGTATTTATAGGTGCTTATCTAATTTATCAAAATTTGATTCCAAAAGTCGATAATTGCAACTTGAATTTGAATAATTAAAATGTCACCAAAAAAAATATTTAAAAATGGGTCTTGGAACTTAAAGGGGACCCATTCGCCCATGGGAAAATGGGTCCTAGCCTATAAATCCAGGACACACATATGCCATGATGATTTAATTATTGATTACATTAATTAAATGTTGGTTCCCCTCTTAGAAAATGGAAAAAATAAGGCTTTGGAATGCATAATTTAGAAAATTAGAAGCTTAATTAAGTTTGATTAATTAAGGGACCCAAACATACTGTGAAATTGTAAAGGTATACAATTTCCTATACTACACTAAGTATGCCCTTAATATCCTTGTCCAGCTTCATATGGCTAATTGTAAGCTTGCACTAACTCCCTTTCTATTAGAAGTTGAATTTGAGGCCAAGTGTTCCACTCCCTTGGTTGATGCTACTTTGTATCATCAAATTATTGGAAACCTCATCTACTTGACTCATACTCACCCCAACATTTCACTTGTAGTTGGCATGGTTTCACACTTCATGTAGGATCCTCATGAACTCCATTGGAAAGCATCCAAAAGTATTATTTACTACATACAAGTAAGTCATATAGATATAATATGCACTATGCAATAGGTATAATATTTGATTGGATATATAGACTCTAATTGGGATCAAGATATTGATGATCATAATTCCAAATTAGCTACAAATTTCACCTTGGTTTTGGTCATATTTGTTGATGGCAAGAAGCAACACATCATTACTCTCTCATCAATTAAGGCTTTAAATTCTTTTTTCAAATCTATCATTCATCTATTGTGATAATCACAATATCATTCATATCTCAAAGAATTCAATCCATCATCATGAACCAAACACATTGATATCCACATGTACTTTCTATGGGGACACATACAAGATAAATTCATTGATTTGTGATATTTCCCTATAGTAGAGTATATTGTAAATATTCTAACCAAACCATTCACTAAAAGAAATTGTAGACACTTAAAAATTATTGATTGATACTATGCATATGATTCTGATTAACTAACACCATTTCCTCCTAAATCACTTTGGACTAACCAATTATTTAAATAATCAGTATTATTTAGTTAAATTCATCAACTTCTGCTATTAATCAAATAATTAACTTTATTAGATTAATTCACCTTCTTCTGACTAATGTTCATCCTATTTAATTAAATCAGATCATTTAATTAAATCTTCCTAAAGTCCTCTCATTTGATTAAATAAATCAAATTATTTAAACCAAGTGTCATAAATCCCGTAACCCACTTGAGTTGATTAATTTTGAATTAATTAACTTTAAATTACTCTCTAATCATCATTACCCATTTCTCTAGCTTTTAACTCCCCTAAAGTTAAATCAACCCATGGTCAACTAACTAGGTTGCACATGAAATTCATTTCTTTTAATTGTCTAATTACCTTTATTATCCTCATAATGGCGTATTTCCAAAAATATTCCTCCCAACCACCCTTCATTCAATTTCCCTCCAAAAGCCTATTACACACCCATAAATACCTCTTACAAAGGAATTTACTTCTTCTTACATGCCATCTTGTCTAGGTTAAATTCTCTTATATTGTCAACAACATTCTCTTACATCTTCAACCACATTAATTTATTCCTCTTGCATCATCTTTACTCACACATTCCCCAAATATATGCTCCAACTTTAACCATTAGCCTTGTGACAAGTGTCACATTCCTATTGGATCCCCTTTTATCCCACATTCACCAATTTTACCTCTTCTTAAACCCTTGAGTCCTATAAGTAGAGGCCTCTTCTACTTGAAATGGATCCACAATCTCAAGCAAGTTTACTATAGGCATTTCTCACTCATTTCATCACATCTTAGCTAGTTTTTATCATGTTTTGGAGTCATCTTATGTAGTTGGAATCATCTACATCATTGGATCTTATCTAAGGGATTGGGAAATGGATTATTTCCACATCAAAGGAGCACCAATTCCCCTATGGGATGGAGGTTTGGTTGATTTAGTTGATTGCATTTTATCAATTGCTTACTTTCATGTTTTCATCTTTGTGTAACCAAGAATCTCGTAGGGAATGCTTTTGTTTGTGTTTCTAACTTGACTAAACCTTGTTTGTTTGTCTCTTGTCAGTTAATTGTAGATTAGGAATTCACATAAAGTATCTCCATTTATGGGATATCTTGGGGTGTGGGACATCATTCCTTTAAGAGGGATACTTAGCCGTTCATCCTCTCATGGGGGGATTTTTTTTTGTATGGGTACCTCATCAATGCTTATATATGAGACCCATATTTTACATATTTTCTCTTCCCATAGGTTGAATTTAATATGGGGTTAGTGTGAATAGGTTATATTTCCTAACTAGTTCTCCACTTAGGTCAGGTTTTCACAATTATTTAAGTTTACTTAGGGATTTTTTCAATTTATTCCACATTGGTTGTTTTTTATTCACTTCGGTGATACATCCTATATATACTCACCTATTTATTTCATTCTAACCACTCATTCTTGAATGTGTTGCATTCTTATTGAATACAATACAATGTATTCTATCATCTCTAATTTCTTGTTAATGATTTCATTTCAATAATTTTAATTATTGGGCAGCTTCATAGCCAAATATTGCAAAGTTATTTTAGAAAATTCGACATGGTATATAAGACTATTTTAATCCTCAATTTGGAGAATTATCACACATAGAAACTTGGACTACAACACTACTCAATTTACATAATTATCATGCATGGAAACTAAATTTGAGATAACTACTACAATCTAAGGGACTATGGAAAATCATATACTTAATTCAAGTTCTTCTCACCATATGACACATGATCTTGTTCTTCAAAGTTTGAGAATATTGCTTCTCAAATTATAATGGTAGATTCTTTACAAGTTCTATTTTTGGAATTAGGCATAGTGTAACTAGTATGTGGGTGCATCAATGATGTTTTATTAATTCCAAATATTTCTACTAACCTTATTTATATTTATTATATTTATCATTATAGTAAGGGATAAATAGTTGAGTTTCGTCCACATGATGTTGTCATTTAAGAGATATATGATCATGAGATTGCTTTTTCTTCAAGGAGGATTTCTCATGGATCCAATTTGTACAAGATTGATGGTTTTGAGTCTTCATCAAGGTCATCCCTCATCGAACATGTTGATTCTTTGAGTAGGATGTTGTATGTAGAGTTGAGCACACAAAATATGGTGATTGGGCTTCCTAGGATTTATTTAACTAAAGGATTTTTTGAGGTTGTTTTCTTTGCTAATTATATCATTGCGAACCCTTTTCTAATGATAAGGCATAATGTTCTACTTAAGGCATCCATTTAGTTGAATCATAGTGATCTAATGTCATTTCTACCTCGATCTTTTCAAGGACCAAGTATGTGTTAACATTTATTGATGACTTCTCATGATGCACATTGTTGTAATTTATCAAGAATAAGAGATTTATTTTCTACTTTTAAGACCTTTTGATTATCATTTGAGAAGGAATATAGTATTTCTAGTGATCATATCAACACAAAAAATGAGGGGATTATTCAACATTGAAACACATGTTTCCTTATGCTTCTCATCAAAATGTTGTGGCTAAAAAAGAGAAACTTTATGAGAGAGGGCCAGTTACATAACTCAATCCAAAAAGATGGCACCCAATGTTTAGATTGAATTATTTAATCATGTCGACTACATTCAAAACCACATACCCCACAAGGAAATGTGGAATATAACCCCAAAAGGAGGTTTGGACCCATATCAATCTTAATGTTTCTTGCTTTAGAGTATTTGTTAGCAATGAATACACATTCATTCTAGATGATTAGTGTAAGTTATGAAGAATAATATCCTATCCTTGATTTTTGGTGACTATTGTAAGGATTTGAAGGCCTACAAGTTTTTTGAGCATGTTACTTGAGATGTATTTTTTTAATAGGATTCCTATTTTGATGAGAATTTCACATAAATGAATACACCATCACCTACTTCTCCCTCACTTCCCACTCATCATTCTTCATCTCTTGATATATCTTTTCTTCTTGAGGGTGATGATTATGATTTTACTAATCGACCAACTCTTGGTGCATATGATTTTCCTTATTGGTCCTATGCGAATATGAAGTGGATAGACCTTCAATTGGTGATACCACCAATTCTTGTTGTACAAGTGTTCATAAATACTTGGTGTCAATATTTTGAGTCACACTATTTTAGATTATCCTAAAAAAATATTGATGTAACACATATTCCAAAGTGATTTAGTTCTATGAGATAGGATTATTCTTCTTTAATGAAGAATCACACATGTGATCTTATACCTCTTTGTGAGAAAAGAAATTTAGTGCATTATAAATGGATCGACAACAATAAATATGTAATAGATGGGTCCATGGATAAGTAATATACATTTATTTTAACTAAATTATTTTCATAGGTTGAGGATATTTCCCTTTCAAGACCTTTTCTCCTATTTCCAAGATAGATAATATTTTTCTTATATATTCACTTATTGAATCCCATGGATGGATAGTTTATAAAATCGATGTGAAGGGTACCTTTTTAAGGTGGCCTTCATGAGGATATATAATGGACTAGCAATTAGTTTTTTTGTATTATTCTTCACTTAATTGCATGCTTCAATATTTAATTTATGGTCTTAAATAAATCCTATATTTGGATACTTATTTGCTTGTTTGTGCCATTATAACCCTACAACATACACTTAGATGCATGTAAAGGATATTTTGATTCTTGGTTATTTAAGTGAATGGTTTTATTCTTATGGGAAGTTAAAGCTCCATGATTCAAAGTGTTCAAAGAGCATTGATGGAGAAAATTTGATATTACAAATCTCAATATTTTGCAAGTGTTTATTTGGCCTTCTATTTTTTTAGTATTTTGAGGGTATATCTATTTTCTACTAGAATTATGCTCTTAATTTGATTCATAGATTTAGCATTGATAAGCATAATCCTACCTCCACTCCTTTCAATAAAGTGTCACATTGTCTACCAAGGGCACTTTACCAAGAGTTGATGCTACCTTGTATTTGCAATTGGTTGGTAGTATTTTATACTTAACACATAGTCACCCTAATATATATTTTGGTTGGAATCTCTAATTTCTTTTATTATCATCATGATATTCATTGCAAGGAATCCAAATATATATTAAGGTAGTTTCAAGGCACTTCACATTTTGGCACTTAGTCAACATTTTGGGCTTCACACATTATGGGTTTTATTGACTTACATTGGG